>QKWP01000088.1:529577-547589 GCA_003550325.1 Gigaspora rosea | reverse complement strand
ATTTCTAAAAATAAGCTATCTTTTTTTAGATTTAAAAAATCAGAAGTTTATTTTGAAGTATTATAACTTTTTAAGGAATTTGTACACAATAAGGATGTAGCTTATATTAGAAATAGAAATCCTAAAAAGGTTTATTTATCTCAATATTTACTTTTAAAATTTATTTCACATACTAATACACATTTCGATGTAAATAAATACAAACAAATACCTTTTTTATTATTATAATAATAATATAAATTAATTTTAAAATGGGTGTGGCGACTTAGAGAAGTTGGTAAGTTGTCACCCCCAAGTGGCAGGTCTAGGGTTCAAATCCTACTGATGACGCTTTGAAAAATAGACCTGTGTTCCGGTAACTGTTTCCTGTCGATCAGTTGGGTATATTACCTGTAGTCCTTGGCTACCATCTTGAATAGGAGCCTTCGGGCGAAGTTGTACCTCATAACACAGACAAATCCAAGGAACCGGGGAAACTTAAACCCATTTGGCAAGACCCGAGTAAGGAGGTAGCAAAGATCTTCGACGGTGCTACCAAAACTGGAATATCGGAAACCAGAGCTGGATAACTGGACGTTATGACCTTCGGAGAAGAGGGTCTACCAACCTGGCCGCCGGAGTCGTACTGGAGGAAAAGGACCTATGTTATAGAAGTAGGTACCAGGGGGGGGGGGACCATGATGGCACCTAATGCCGGGTAGATCAACCCTCCCGGGCCAACTGGATTGGAAGTCTGGGAAACCGGTGAAGGACCGATAGGAAAGTGATGGTGGGTACCGGGTTGGAGCGAACCTTACAAGGGCAGAAGTAGGTATTGGTAAGAGGACAGGGGTAACCCTGTCTCGCAAGTGTTGGCCTCAGTCATAGCGATAAGTACCGAAGTGTAGGTGAATACCTGATATGAGACAGGTACTGCTCTACCAAGTCTCCTGTCGAGGATAACAGGACCGGGAATACCTGGCTGGGTCCTAAAGCAATGGAAAGCATCTGGAACTTGCTGACTGACTTATGTAATGGGCCTGTTCTGGTGATACAAGATGGGTTGGCAGGTGGAACATGGATTAGAGGGTTTAAATAGGCAATTCCTGTAGTTGGGTTGCAGGTATAGCAGCTAGTGTGGAACCCTTGGGCGGACCACTTAAATTAGACACCAAAAGTGTACGTGTAGCTAAATGTATCCTCGTCTAGGACCAGAGGGTTTAAATAGGCAATTCCCGTAGTTGGGTTGCAGGTATGGCAGCTAGTGTGGAACTCTTGGGCAGACCACTTAAATTAGACACCAAATGTGTACGTGTGGCTAGATGCATCCTCGTCTATGTAACAAATGCCGGTACTCTCCTAGAGGATACCGACGGCCCTAATATCTTGAATAAAATTCCTAAGTCCCAAGATGGGCACTTTAATTAAAAAAAAATAAATAAATTAATTAATTTTAAAATTTAAAATCCATTGTAAGAGATTTAATAATCCAAATTTGATAATTTTTTTATCATTCAAATCGTCTCATCGAGATGAATCGAATGGTACCAAAATCATTAAATTTAGATCACTGTAGCACAAGATATTAATAATTTTATAATTTTTATAAAATCTAAACGATCTTGATAACCAGTAATCCAAATTTGATGATTTTGGTACCATTTAATTCGTTTCGATGAGACGGTTTGAATGGTACCAAAATATCAAAATCGGATTATTAGATCACAAGATATCTACGAAAAACGTTTGTAACGTAATTTATACTGTATAAAGTTTTTTATATAAAATTGCATTACAAATGTTTTGCGTAGATATCGTGTTATCTAGTGATCCGATTTTGACGATTTTGGTACCATTCGAACCGTCTCATCGAGACGAATTGAATGATACTAAAATCATCAAAATTGGATTACTAGATCACAAGATATCTACGAAAACGTTTGTAAAGCAATTTTATATAAAAATCTTTATATAGTATAAATTACGTTACAAACGTTTTCGTAGATATCTTGTGATCTAGTAATCCGATTTTGATATTTTGGTACCATTCGATTTGTCTTGATGAGACGGTTCGAATGGTGCCAAAATCGTCAAAATCAGATCACTAGATCACAAGCAAAACATTTGTAATGCAATTTTATATAAAAATCTTTATACAGTATAAAGCATGAGGGAAATTTATTTTTATTGGTTGTTTATTTCTATTGAAAAACCAATGTTACACAGATTATTTATATTGTTTACAATAGAGAAATGAACCTGTAAATAGCAAAAAAAAATTTTTTATAATTAAATCTGTCTGAAATTTTGCGAAATTATAATTTGAAAACGTTTTTTTTATATAAGTGTTTGAGATCGAATGAGATCGAATGTTTCCACCAACTTTAATTAGAGGCGATTTTGACAATAGTAGTTTAAAGCGAAATAACCAAGATAAAATAACATGCTTTTTGACGTCAAAGTATTGAACTTCACGTGAGCAAGATGTTATTATGAAAGATGCAAAGATTATCAAATACTATATAGAGTTGTGAGTGTAATGATAGCGATAATATCGGGTATCGATATACAAATTTAGTCTTTAATTTCGACCAATCAGAATTACTGATGATCAGCCAATAAAAACAAATTTCCCTCATGCTACAATATAAATTGTTTTACAAAAGTTTTTCGTAAATATCTTGTAATCTAATGATCCGATTTTGATGATTTTGGTACCATTCGAACCATCACATCGAGACAAATTGAATGGTACCAAAATCATCAAATTTGAATTACTGGTTATCAAGATCGGTAAGATTTTATAAAAATTATAAAATTATTAATATCTTGTGCTACAGTGATCTAAATTTAATGATTTTGGTACCATTCGATTTGTCTCAATGAGATTGCGCTACTATAAATTTGCTGATGTAATATTTTTTTTATATAAACTCAAATCTGAAATTGTATAATTTATAGTAAAATTTGAACTTATATGACAATTTTGTATAAAGCTTTTATTAAAATTAAGTGTATAAAGTTATATTAAAATTTTGAGTCTGGATTTGAGTTATATATGTATCCTTCGGGGTCCTATCACTATCTGTCAATGTGCTTATCTCCTCTATTTTAGCTTCCAAAATTCCTAGGCCAAGCTCCTTTGACGTCCAAATTTGATCTATCCTTGAACTTTGATCCTGTCTTGACCATGTATATTTCTTACTATCTGGATTGATTACTCAATACGAATCTATGAACTCTTGCTTATA
Source organism: Gigaspora rosea (assembly GCA_003550325.1). NCBI lineage: Eukaryota > Fungi > Glomeromycota > Glomeromycetes > Diversisporales > Gigasporaceae > Gigaspora > Gigaspora rosea. Next base: position 544,359 of record QKWP01000088.1, on the reverse strand, counting down.
CAACCATTTATATAACGGGAATTTTTTGTGCTGTGAACTTGAGTATTTTCTGTCTAAAGTTTGATCAGAAATATAATTAAAATCCCCCATGATAACATATTGGTTTCTTTGAGATCCTTGGGCTACTTTTTTAACAATTCTTTGTTGAACTGCCTTTGTGATTTCTTTATTGTTTGGTTGTATTTATACCATAATGATTATTAGCTCTAGTTGTTTAAAGAAAAATGTCGCTTCTATATAGTATGGTGATTCCCTTTTAACTTGACCTAGATGCCTCTCCTACGTTTTATTAATCAGAAGTCCTACACCAGATCCTTTTTTTTTTCTTTTTCTATATTCGACCAAAAACCAACATAATTGTTTCTATTAAAGTCCAAGAAAGCCCCTTTTTTACAACTGATATTTGTTTTCACAATACCAATAATGTTTAAGTTCTCTTCTAAAGCCCATTCTGAAATTATAACACTTTTAAAACTATTACTTTTAAGCCTATTAATGTTGTAGCATCCTACTTTAAGAAATTGATTATTATATACTTGTAGGCTTATTGTATGACTACTGTTTCCTATTTCAACATTGAGAGATAAGGATACCTCCTGTATATGCAAGCCCAATGGCTTGCTTGTGTTCATTGGGATACTCTTAGCAAATATTAGGAGCGATAGGGAACATACGTTCCCTGTTTTTCTTCAATATTTTGAAGCTTTTAAGAATTTTTTTGAGTACATTGTCATGGTTTAATTAATGTCTTTTGATCTATCTCAAAATGTGTTAGCGCCTTTTGAGTATTACTGCGAAATCTTGAGGTACTAGATTCTCTACTTATATTCTTAACAATTTCCTTCTTTTTCCCTTGTGTTCTTTCCAGAGGTGAGTTGTTATAACTTATTTTTTTATAAGGCTTGAAGTTCTTTTTCTCTAACCTTTCAGTATATCTATAATTTCCCTTTGGCCTTTCTCGATTTGTATTATCTTCAACGAGCTCCTCTGGTTTGAAACACTCATTCTAGTCTAGTATTATAGTACCAAGCTACATTTTTTGTTGCTATGTTCAGATTTTCCCTATCTTTAAAGTAAACAAATGTGACACTTCTTTGATTACCATTGCTATTTTTAGGAATAAAGACCATTTTTGCTTTCATTCTCCCTAACTGTTGTAAGAGGGCTGCTTCCATAGCTATATGGAAATCCCTCTAAGAGTCACTCTATGTTCTTTCTTTTCTTTCAAAAGTTCTGCATCGAATTTACTCGGTGTTAGTCTGCATAATTTGCCTTCTTCATAATGTAAAGACCATAGACTTTGTAAATTTTCCTTTTTTCCTTATTTTTGCATTGTATATGAATAAAAACTGCTCTTGTTTTGTTGTAATCCTTCCATTCCATAGAGATAATTCTACCAAAATGATTAAAGCATCATCTAATCTTTGCGAATCTTGAATCTGCTAGAAGGTTCTATAATGTTAAGCTAGTTTGTAACTCTAATTTTGTATTGTTGACACTGCTATCTATATCTATTCCGCTTTTATTTCCTGTGTTTATAGCTGTGCCTGTTATAACCGTTTCATTTAGTGTTGATTCTGTACTATCTTTTGCTTTATTTTTAAATGACTTTTCCTTTGTGCTAAAGATACTAATCATTTTCTTGGAATCCTCTGTTCTATAATCTAGACATCCACTTTTAGCGTAAAGTAGTATTGCCTTCTCCTCTGCCCCTTCTGAGTTGTCTTCTGCTAAAATTTCTATTTTGCTTTTATTTAAATTTATTTCTGCAACTCTGATTCTGTTATCAGATTCTTTTTATTGCTTGAACCATCAAAATTTTCCAAACTTCTTTTCTTATTTGTTACATCATGCTCTTTTTTTGAGTTAATTTTTATAAGAGGTAATTCTTGTTCTTCTGGTTTCTCTTCTATAAGTAATTGTTCTTCATATGTTAGATTTTCCTGACATGTTTTCTTTTGTTGTATCCAGTTATACAGCTCAATTGTGCACTGAATAGTCACTATAAATTGGGATCATTTATACCAATATATTTAGCTATATGTTTATTTATTTTAAGAGTTAAAGATTTTTGTTCGTCGTGAACTCTATTTACTTCTTCCTGTGGTTTGGTATACAAATTTTTATAATTTCTATTTTCATTGTATCTTTTAAAAAAATACTATACTATTTCTAGATTTTCTAAAAACTATTGCTGTTGATTAAGTTTTAGCATTTTAAAGTTTATTTAAAGTTTATTTTATATATAAATCTTAATATTTTAATATCAATTTTCAAACTGCTAAAACTTTTTATACAAGATGTTTTTCAAAAAACTAACCAGTAATTTTATAGAGCTTATATAGCTCTATAAAATTACCAGCCAGTTTTTTGAAAAACCTCTTGTATAAAAAGTTTTAGCAGTTTGAAAAATTGAACCAAATCACATAATTGTTGAGTATAGATGTCTTGTACTATAGTAATAAAGTGCATAGATCAATTTGTATTAAAGTTTTGAGAAAAAAATGAATACAATCTGTGTATCTAAAAAAATATGACTCATTTTATATATAAAATATTCCTATTAGTTAGTTATCAAAGTTATTTAAAAATCTGTCTTGTTAAAATTTTGTAATACTACATATAGTTTAGATTTTATAGTGAATCAAATACTCAAAGCAATATAGTTTTGAGTTAGTTCATATTGGAATTAACAGTTGTGGTATTTATCACAATTAACTATAAAAAATGTTGTTACAAATCTTACTAACTATTGTGGTAAGTTGCTATAAAAAAATTTCAGTATGATACTTAGTATTATGAGATTATAACAAATCAGTATAGTACAGATAACCAGAGTTGTATATTAGTTATACAATTTGTTATATCCAAAATTTTATTATATAATTTCATAATTACACAAATTGACAAATTTATCTTTTTAAAAATTCACTTGACAAAGACCCTGGGTCGGATAGCGCAGTGGTTAGCGCTCCGGGGTCGCACTTGCAAGGTCGCCGGTTCGAGTCTAGTGGATGACAAAAACTGTGTTGGGACCATGAGTGTCAAGGATCTGTGATGAGGAACTGCACTTCTTCCCATTTCCGGATAAGGTACTACAGCAATAACAAAGTTGCATGACATAGCCACATTGGTCATGCGGCATCCAGAAAAGGAAAAATCTGACAAGAAATGTCGTAAACATAAGGACCATCCACTATAAAAGGAAAAGTCCACGAGGAAAACCAGACCCGATCCGAATTCAGAAGGTAGTACCTGCTGGAGACAAAAAAAGGACCTATACAAGCATATCGGTGGAGTAAACTAACTCCTTAAAGTTGATCTAAGAAGCATACAGGTGGGGCGCACCGAATGACGGACCGGCAGGACTCAGCCAGGGAAACCAGAGGAAGAAGGAGTAGGTTAGGATAAACTTTGTAGGACAAAATTAAAAATAGAAATTGAACATGTAATGAAAATGTAGAGGCCTGTAGGGTCCCTAATAGTGTTTAAAATAGAAATTTTAATTTACCGGTACATGCACCTGTTATATAAAAAAATACTGGTTCAAAAAAAAAAAACCTGCATTAGTAGTAACAACGGAAAATCGGCTCTTCCGGGTCAACCCAAATCTAACCAAAATCCAAACCAACCAGAATCCGGACAACCGTATCGAAGGAGGCGTGTTAGATTCGACGAGTGGATATTCAAGGCTTCGGTCGTCGATACTTCGAGGTAACACTCTTATCAACTAATACAACCACAACTATCTCAGTACGTCGAGACAGTTGGAAAACAACAATAACCACTGAGGTCCTTAGTTCATCGAGAAACCACCGGACAGCCTAACGTTACAATCAGGTGCACAAGAAATACTGACAAAAGATCGTACTACTATGCCACTTAGTAGTAGATCGTTAGTTTATTTAATGAATGTAGGGGGACAGTAGTTTATTAACAAGATAACTCCTCCTGTTTCTTCGGGCACAAGGCCTTTATTATATACTTTCATTTACTTAAGACAGAGTATATTCGTTATACATGGTAAAACTATAAAAAGGATTTTACTACTTATACTGATTGTTCCTACTTTAATCCGTATATCGATGATATCTATTATAATCATTATGTATCGTTTACTGATTTTACGGGTTTTACAGAGTTTACTGATTTTTACTGCCGGAAAACCTATTCAGGGAAGGATCAACATAACCGTTAAATCTATACTACGCCACCTCGATCACCACGTGCTTCCGGATACATTCTGCGGCTCACAGTAGAAAATAATCATCAGATCATTGGGGGCACATAGATGCACGCACCGGTTACTTCAAAAAATTCCGGATCATGCACCGTTTGTTGCACTGGCCCAATTTTAAAATACCGGTATATGCAATATAAAAAACGGTAGATCCGGATTTTTATCATGCTATTTTATACACTGGTCCCTAAGACCAATGACCTTAATAAAGACCGCCAACAGCGGCTTCGGGTGTACGCCCGAAGAAATTTAAAAAAAAAAAATTCACTTGACATCTTAGTTTTAACATACAATACTTCTTAAGACAAACCTGTATATATAGTTTTTACAAATCAAAAAATATAAAAAAAAAATATAAATAATCTGTTCTGTATAAGCAATATAACTTTAAAAGTATGCATTTTTTTTGCTTTCTTTTGCTTGATTCTTTTTAGTTTGCAAATGCCTACTTTACTGAAACTATAAAAAAATTAAAAATATTATGATTATATATCTATTATGTTTTTATTATATTTTAAAAAACATAATAATTACTAGTTATAAGTTAATAATAATAATATAAATGATATATATTAAAACTGTTTTAGTAATATTAATAAAAACATTTTTAAAACATTATTAAACTAAATAAATTTCATATTTATAGTATAATATAAATATTTATATTATATAAATATATTATATTATAATATATTTTATAATATTAAATATAATATAAATAAAACAAATCAATAATATAATGATTTAGACAAATGTGTTTACCCCAAAATCTTGCAAAAAAGATTTTTTGTTAAAATACGAAGGATGGTTTCATAAGCAAAATTACGAGATATAAGCATTTTTTAAAAATAATTTTGGTTTAAAAAATATTTTTAAAAAACTTATTTTAATATATTTTTAAAATATAATAATAATGTTTTTATAATATTTTTAATAATATTAAAATAATGTTTTAAAAATATTTTAAAAAAATTATTTAAATTTTTTTTTAAAATATAATAATAATATTTTTACAATATTTTTAATAATGTATTAAAAACATTTTTAAAAGTTTATTTTAAGTTATTTTTAAATAATAATAATAATGTTTTTATAATAATTTTATAATATTTTTGAAACAGATTTAAATTTTTATTTTATTTTTAAAATTTTTATTATATTATTAATATATTATAAAAACATTATTAAAATATTTTTTTATATAAAAGCATATTTATTATATTTTCAAAATATTATTATTTTATTATAAAAACATATATACTTTTTTTAAGTTTCAGTAAAGTAGTATAAAAAGTAAATTGTTAGATGCACCAAAGTGGGAGCTTTTGCCAAAATACATTTGTGAAGGGCTAGTACATTATGAGCATAATAATAAAAATTGGAAACCCCTATTTTATAAATAAGTAGATTATATTAATTTGATATTTTTTTTTATAATTTGCTTTTTTTTGTTTACTAGCATTTATTTATAGAGACTATTGTTCTAAAAATAGGCACTTTAAGAACAAGAACATCATGCTAATTTCATTATATCTTGATTGTAACAATTTTGGATTAGAAGAAAGAAAAGTGCTAACAGATATTGAACATCTTGAATTGACCATATTTTACCACTCTTAGCAATAAAAAGATTAAAGATTTACCAAGATATATGGGCTAAGAATCTTTCTCAAGTCTGTATAATAATACTTTACAAGTGAAAACATATTTGAAAAAGGCCTCTATGCAGGACCTGGACATCTAGTACAGAGGTCATATATTATACATTTTAGCAAAAACCACTAAAATTTGAGAAGCAAAAAACAGTTTTTGGCAATTATTTTGACATCCAGTAGTCCAATTTGAATGGCCTTTTTTTAAAATAAGGCTTTTATTAAGGAGCATCTAACAAAAAAAGTATATTCAATTCTGATCACTGAATCAGAAATTATTTAAGTAAATATAGTTTTGTCATTTTTAGCAAATTAGATCAAAATTGGCCAAAATCCAGTTATGACCTATATGAGAAATGTCTGGGGTCCTCGCTATATAGCATATGTTTGAAACTTTTGTACTCATTGTAATCAATTTAAAAATAAGAACTATTTCAGTATATGTGCTTTTAAAAAGAATAAAAAAATACTTCTTTACCCAATTATATAGACTTTTTTTATTTTTATAAGCTTTTTTTTAATTTATTTAATTATATAAGCTTTTTTATTTATCTAATCATATATGCTTTACAAGTCAGAGATGAGCTGTGACTAAGAATATTGTCACTTATACTATATCTGTTTACTTGTACAATTAAAAACTTTTATTTAAAAAAAAAATTAAAATTTCATTGAATATACTCTAAACCATTTTTTTAATTAAAAAAAATTTTAATACTTGAACTGTACAAGCTTAAAATAAGACTATATATGATTACAAAGTTTGAAATATATACATTCTCGCAACTATCTTTAAAAAGAGCTGTGGTTCATTCTATAGTTCCTAGAAATTTATAGTCTTGGTTGGGTACGTGAGTTTTTGTTTAAAAAGTTTCAAAGAAAAAAGGTTCTACCACATTGTCAGTATATACTACAAAAAATGAACTGAAAGGCTATTTTTGAAGGCATGATTCTTCTTAGGTTTATTGTTTTTTCTTGTTCAAAACTAAAAGCAAGAAATATTTGTGTAACTGAACCGTCGTACCTAGTCTTGTGAGTGTGATTTTTTTTAGGTAGTCTCTGAAAATGCTGTTTGAAAAGATCCTACTATGAAAAATGGGTTGATCATATGAATGTCAATCACACAAATTTCATATTAAAAATTTACCCAGTGATCTGCGTGACATATCGTGTGACTGGGGAAATTACAGATCAGTATAGTACACCGAATTTGTACCATACTGATTATATATTAGTGTTTGGGTTAGAATTGTAGCTGATCAATATGGTATAGATTTTAAAAATAGGCCTGTACTGTACTGATCTGCTATAATTTCGGGTGTAGAATACCCTTATTTCGTACTATAAAATTCTGATAATTCATAACATATTTGGTTGATTCATGATTTACCGTATAGATGCAAGCTTATTTACATCACTAGTTACGTCTCAATTGTGCTTTATTTCAGTATTTTATAACCCGATTTTTTATATAGGACGTAATTAAGGATGTGATAAGTCTGCATATATAATAATTTGTCGTAAAAAATTTTGTTAGGTTTAGTACTAGCGTGATTAAACATTAATGAATTGTGATGATCATACTTGCTCATCGATATATTAGTATTAATATTTTGATCACGGGTTGTATAACCAATCAAAGCGTTAAAGCATAATGACTATTTATATTGCTATATTAGTTTTAGCACGCTTATCACATTTTAGATTTAACCATGATTTATTGGTTGATAGATCGACATAAACTACGAATTAAAAGAATCGCTGAGAAAATTAATGATTATCAGAAAATCTGAGCAGCAAAAATTCCGACCAAAAATTTAGGAAAATGGAAAAATTTAGAAATCAATCATCTAAATCTTTGATGGAATGTAATTTTCTTAATATTTGTTAATATATTCCTTTTTTTTTTTATAATCGTATGTTTTTCTTTTTATCTATTGCGGAACAATTGTTTTTGTTCTTGCACTTGCATTTCACTTGCACTTATTCTTGTTCTTGAATTTGAGACCATTATACAAACCGCTTTCAAATTCGTGAAACATTTGATTGACTTATTTAGCTATTTTATAGTTTTGTTAATTTAGGTAAGAAGCAAATTTGGCAAATTCACGTTTCACGACTTTAAGAGAGTTGTTAAGTGCGTTAAATTAATCAACATACACGATTTTTATTATGAAAATTACTATAATTCGTATGGGCCAAAATTTCCAATTTCCGCAGTTTTTATTACGAATAAAAAATATTTAAACCAATCACATGCAAGATTTGGCGTGGCTATTAAGATTAAAAGTGATATTCCTTATGATTTGCTTATCAGTTACTTATCAGTTTTTTATATACCGGTAGTTTACTTTATGAGTCTTATCAGTTTTTATATAAATTTTATAATCATTTTAATTACAATGTTCCGACTGGACATTTTGACCCATACGAATAAATTGATCGACAAAATTTTAAAAATAACTTAGTGGGTCAATCAACATGTGAAGTTTATAACCAGCGCAATCAGTAATCCTTTAAATTATTTCACGGACGATTATTAAGGAGTAGTCCACAGTTGAAGGTAAATATTTTATAGTCAAATGTAGCGCAGTATCACTATTCGCTTTATATATAGTGGTGGAATGCCGTACTTTTCTCGTATTAAGAAAAATAACAGTAAACAATTAAGGTCATACTCACAATCTACTGGACTGATTTTAATGATTTAACTACCATTAGAATCAGAAAAATTAGCTCTACAAAGTTAAATTTTATATGTATAAAACCCTTTTGCACATTATAGAAACTTTATATTAATTCTGATTTTATTTATTATAAGTTTTTTATTTTAAGATTTGATTTTTTTTTATCTTTCAAAACCACTGAAAAATATTTTATATTAATACAATGCAGTATTAAAAAAATCAAGCAATTAACATTTCATTTCTAGCTTTCCTAGTCTCTGAAATAAAAAAAATTCTCTTTAGATAGAATCAACCACCCATATATCTATAAAATTTCAAAATCTATTATATCACAAATTCACCATGCATATTTTGCATATATTTGTCCTTATAACTTCAATTTTACTACTTGTTAACGCGTTACCTCCTAAATCACCTAAATCATCTAAATCATACACAATTCCACTAAAGAAGAAAACAATTTCTAATTCGCTTATATTGCATTATGCTTCAGGGTCATACGCTGCTACTAATATAAAACGATCTACTAACGTGTCTTTAGCCGATGAATTTAGTAATGACGATGCGTATTTCTGTGAAATTACTCTCGGTAAAAACGAACAAAAATTCAATGTAATGATTGATACCGGATTTGGGGATGTTTTAATTCCCTCTATAAATTGTACTTCTGCTGGATGCGAAAATAAAGCTAAATATAATCTAATAAATGATACATCTTTTAAACCAAAAAATAAATCTTTTGGTTATGATTATCTCGGTGGAAATGTATTTGGAATAAGGGGTATTACTACTTCTATGAATATTAGTGGATATATTTCAGGCATTAATAATTTTGGCTTACATTTTGGATTAGTTAGTGTATTTCCCGAAAGTTTTGAATTCGATGAATTTGATGGTATAATCGGTTTAGCCCCGGAAGACGATGACTTGATAACACCACATGAAGATAATTTTATTGAAAATATTGGAGAAGATTTTCTTGAATATTCTCGTTAAAGATTGGAAGGCATGCAGATCAAACGGAGAGTGAATTAACTATTGGTGGAATTGATCCAAGTAAATACACTGGTGAACTTGTCTATACACAAATTGCAATTACTGCTGGTCAGGATTATTGGACAATTTTTATCGATGACTTCTCTATTAATAATAAATCGCTAAGCTTTAAACGTCGGATTGGGAGAATTGTTTCAGGACTATCTCCAATAATTGTACCATTCGACGATGTCCACAAAATTTATCAGCAAATCCCAATGCAATTGAGAATGATGGTATGTTCAGAATACCTTGTGGAAGTGAACTTAAGGTTAAAATAAAAATCGGCGGTGTTGATTGGGATATTGATCAGAGAGATTTGATAAGCGTTCGACAATTAAGAAATACACAAATATGCCATGGAATGATAGTGGGTGGCGCTACAGGTATTTATATAATTTTATTAAAATGCTTATCGTTATACAGTAAACATTTTTCCTAACTGCTAATAATAAAAATCACATTTAAAACTTTCGGTATTAGATAATAATGAATGGATCCTTGGTACCACCTTTTTAAAAAATGTATACAGCGTTTATGATTCACTGAGCCATAAGATTGGGTTTGCTAAATTAAACGTTTCTAATTTGAATTCGCAGTGATTACCTGTTTAGACACTTGAATATTTTAATAAGTTAATATTTCATTTATTATTAATTACATTAGTATTAATAAAACTTATATACTGAATATCTTGAATATGTATTCTAAATTGATATTTAATATCGATGTAAAGTACGCTATATACTTTTCAAGTTATTTAATATAAAATCCCTAATTGCATTTTTTTTTACTTGATTGAAATTATAAAAAGTTTTCAATTAAATATTTGTGCACTATGAATCGAGCTTTTTTATGTTATAACACAAGATGAAATCGAGCTTATTTAAGATTGATGATCTGTATTGCGAATTAAATTTTCAATTTTGGGATATTGTTATGTAAACTAGTGAAGCTAGTGATGCAGACATAACTTTTTATCGTTTCTATGTTTTGGGTTTTATCACATTATAAAACTTATTCTAACATATATCGTAGTTAAAATATCTAGTTATAACTATTGATAAAATAGTAATGCCGTGATAGGCTTATATTGTTGATATTGTTTCTATTGTTGAAATTAAATCCGTAATTTTAAGAAATTTATTAAGCATTATTATCTTTTTATATTTAGCACATTACATTTATTGTGTAATTTTTTTCAAAGCTGATTATTAATGTCTTCAAATCCGAAAATTTCGTCAACAATAATCGATGTTTCAAAGTTCATATTTCCAACGACCTTTGTTTGACGTCCGTTTAGATTTTGGTTTAAAATTTTCACAATACTATTTCGTGTCATTAAAATTATCAAAAGATCCGCTATATCTTCGGCATTAAATTTTGTTTCAAAAGCCACCAGTAAATCGGAATTCGCTGAAGTAAAAACAGAAAAGAAAAGCTTTTGATTCGTATTATCATAGACATGCTACATTTTGTTCACAAGATGTTAATTTGAATGGTCGCCTTGATTAAATCTTTAAGCCGCGTTTACATATATAGAAAACATAGCTAACTGCGGTATCCAATCTAGTGCTAACTTTTGTGGACGAACATCATTGAACATTCATGTACACCATACTCTCCATTTTCACTTACGGAAAACTCCGTTCCTGGTATTTGACTGTCGATTATCGTTCATAATTTGACTGTCGATTATCATTCATAATTTGATTGTCGACTGTCATTTTATAATTTGACTGTTCAAAATTATCATTCATAATTTGACTGCCGATTGTCATTTTATAATTTGACTGTCGATTATCAATCATAATTTGACTGTCGACTGTCATTTTTATAATTTGATATCGATTATTTGACTGTCGATTGTCATTTTATAATTTGACTGTCGATTTTCATTCATAATTTGACTATCGATTGTCATTTGAGTGCTGCCAAAGGAAAAAGTCCATTCGGACTATCAAGCACATTAGATTATAATACTGTATACTCGAAAGTCCGAATTGCCTTTTTTCCTTGGCAACACTCATTTATAATTTGACTGTCGATTATCATTCATAATTTGGTTGTCGATTGTCATTCTTTAATTTGACTGTCGATTGTTATTTTTATATTACGACTGTCAATTCCCCAATTAATTGTGCACATATCGATATTTGTTCGAATTTTTCTTTAGTAAATAAATCGGCTAGCGGGCTTGGGTTGGGCCAGGCTTGGGTTGGGCGGGCTTGGGTTGGGCCAGGCTTGGGTTGGGTTGGGCCGGGCTGGGCTAAGCTCGGGTTGGGTTTGGGCTTATATTTCAAGCCCATGATGAACTGGGCCGGGCTTGGGCCAGGTTCATAATTCTACGGGCCGGGCTTGGGTTTAGACAAACCCGGCCCAACCCGGCCCCATTGAGAACCCTAATAGGAGCTTACCCCCACCCCCAGGTAAGATCTATAAATAGAATTTTAGCCAATCAAATTTAACTAAGATAAGATTTTTCTTGACCCCCCACCCTCTAAAATATTACCTAATAAATGTCAGTGCCCTTAGGGAATACCTATTTCCACCATGGTATTTTGCTATTTCCACTATAGTTATACAAAAAGTTACTATTTTTAGATTTTAATATAATATTGTATATTATAATTTTAATTATTTTCAATTGGCTCAACCTGATTTAGGTTACCAAAACAAGACTCATGTAATATTACACAACATTAGTGGCATGTAGCCAAAAATTATTTTTGCGAAAACAATGTCTGGGCCTTTGTGTAACATACATGCATATAGGAGTGAGTCAGTTGAAAAGGGACAAATTTTTTCTAAGTAAAGTTTTCTTGACTTTAAGCTTAAATATTTTAACAACTATCTTAATAAATTTAATAAATTTTTTTATTTTAATTATATAATTTCAAGATTAAAATCAAAAAATTTTTAGCAAATTTGATTAAATACTTATCAAGATATTTTAACTTAAAAATTAAAAAAATTTTACTAAAAATAATTTGTCCCTTTTCTACATCTACCCCAGTATCGCCATCAAAAATTCACCCTCATGTGATTATTGGCCAATAAAAGATCATAATTTGGTGTAATGTAACACAATCATGAAAATTCAAAACAAACGTCGCAAAACGTCTCTTTTATCAAAAAAAGCTTATTTTTCAAAAGTTTGTATAAGAAACCACTTTATTTAACTAAAAAAAAGTTTTCCTTGAGCAATTTTACTATAAGATCTAAACCCAAACCCTAATTGAGCACTCACCCTAACTCTAATCTAACATAAACGAACTTGAAAGAATTTTGGTACTGATCACGTGGGGGTGAATTTTGATGGCGATACTGGAGTAGATCTTTTCTACTGACTCACCCCATATGTTGTATAACCAGTATATGTACTGTGATTGGATATTGCTTTTAACCTAGATTTAGGGTTAGGGTGGGCTGAAATAATGTCTAACCCGCCGCGGGATTATCATGATAGTGCTCACCAGCATTAAGCTTAATGCTGATCGACTCAACCAAAATAAGACTTGTATAATGTTATACAACATTAGTAGCATATAACCAAAAATCATTTTGCAAAAACAATGCACTGTGCTTTTGTGTAATATAAATGCATATATTAGTGATTTAAGCTGGCTAATGCAGCCGCAGCTAAGCCAGCTTAGTCAGCTAAGCCAGCCGATGTAATGTGATCGGCTGGCTAATGCGGCTAAAAGCTAACAATTATAAAAATCCAGTAAATTCCGAAAAGTAACATAAAATCAGGCTAAATATCCTGAAATATTCCGAATGCAGACCAATAGTTAGCCATTAGCCAGCCACTTAGCTGATGATTTAGTCAGCTGGCTAAGCCAGCTGACTGAAACCATACGGCTTAAATCACTACAGTAGCATATATTATTTTGAATTCTAAAAATAGAAAATCTTGTATAACTATGGTGGAAATAGCAAAATACCATGGTGGAAATAGTAGCTCCCTATAATTATTTAATAAATTATAGAACTTTTATAGTAACCTGATCACAGGATCAGGTGATTGGATTTTGACGATTTTGGGCTTGCTAGAATCCTCTCATTAAGAGGATCATTTTGGTAGTAAAATCATCGAAATTGGTCCAGTAGATCAGAAGTTATTAATAATTGAAAATTAGTATTTAATTGTTAATAACTTCTGATCTACTAGACCAATTTCGATGATTTTACTATCAAAATGATCCACTCAACGAGAGGATTCTAACAATACCAAAATTATTAAAATCCAATCACAGGGTTCTAAATCGAAATAAATTTGTGTTGCTATAAATAGATTATAATTATTTATTAATAAATTATAAAACTTATATAGTAACACATATTTATTTCGATCACAGGATCCTGTGATTGGGTTTTAACAATTTTGGGCTTATTAGAATCCTCTCATTGAGAGGATCATTTTGGTAATTAAATCATCAAATTTGGTCTAGTAAATCAAAAGTTATTTACTATTAAATGTTATATTTAACTTTTTAATAATCGTAAAATCTGATTGGCTAATTGGGGTATCAGGTATGGGTGGGTGGGGTAGGCTCATAGTAAACAAAAATCAGCTGATTTCTGGAAGCTCCCTAAATGCATGTTTTCTCAAAAAAATTTTTATATTAAACTAATTTTCTAAATGCACTTAGCCAATCAAATTTTTAGTATTTAAAATAGAATATATAGTATTTAAGATAAGTTATCTATGTGGAAGAACTAATTAATGACGGTCAGACTCAACGTACAGAGCAAACTTTAGCTTCTTGCACAACTGTGAGAACCGAGTATACGGCGAGCGCCTCTACAGAAGACAACTATAGTATTTCAGATACCATATCTTCATCTCCTTCTGAAGTACAACTCTCCTTTAATACTTCTCTATCACTAACTGCCACCAGTTCTAACAACTACCCAATACCAGAAATCTACGATGAATCTTTACTTGAAAAAGACTTCAGTGATGAAGAAATTGAACTACCCACAAACTCTTTGAGTGAAAGAAACTACATTAATCCCAATCTTAACCTTCTTGAAATATATGACCCAAAAACATGTTATAACAAATTCCTTTATTACCATAGACTACAAACACTCCCTTCTCCACAAACTGTGGGTTCTTTCTTGCATTACATACAAGAATATTATCCTATGTTCTATTCAAA
>QKWP01000088.1:500574-514839 GCA_003550325.1 Gigaspora rosea | reverse complement strand
AACTTACCAATTTCTTTAAAGCCGTAATCTTGATCTAAATCATTTGTCATACCGGAAGAGAAAGTAGTAATATTCTTGTAAGCAATCATATTGTTTAAGTCTGAAAATACTTCATAAGAACTCCTTTCAGTTTTATTCCTTGCCATATTTATACGGATTGGAATAGCAATTTGACCGTTAAATACTTCCTGGAATCTATAAACGAGAATGATGTATTGGCACTTTACGAGCAAACTCATCCAATAAAGTATCAATATATGCTGATTGATCACGTTTTAAGAAACTTATGGATGCGTCCGTGGTAAGACATACTGAGCCCATAATATCATCATCTATAAGGAAATATAATGAGAACATGTGAATATGCTGTATTATATGCACACAAGACACAATTTGCGCATTATCTGAGTATATGTTCTGATTTTCAAAGTTGTCTAAAAGTCCAAAAAGATAAAATAATGAATAATAATATTTCTCAAACAAATTTAAAAATAATTAAATATTACCTGATTTAAGAATCCAAATGCCATCATGAATTCCTTTTAGAGGTTCATTAGTTTGAACACGTCTGGCAAAATTACTATCCATCGTCACAAAATATTGTTCGCCATGTTCGTTGAATGTATTATTGATGATTTTTTATGCTAATAGTATATTCATCGATTTTACAGAATTCTTGCATTGTTGCTGAAATTCTTTGTCTAATACTGTTATCAGATGCTTTGTAGATTGTGATGTTGCCAGTTGACAAAGCAATCTTATAAATGAAGGTGATATTTAAGGTGGTCGTTGATGAATTCACAATAGAATTGATTGATGGAATAGTTTGTTTTACCAGAGTATTACCTAGCCAAAATCTAAATTCAGTAGACGAACTGCATAAATTATTAAAATAATATTTACATTAGAAACTAATATAAATACCTATATTATGAATATTACCGGTAGGTACCGGAATAGTGAGCAAAGACCAAGAAATATTATTAATTGCATAGGGTGAAGCTAGTAGAAAAGTATTATTATTCGTAATGGCATTCGCACCAAAGTAATTTGTGCGAAAAGGTCCCGGTGACTTTAAAAATATTTGAGAATTGTTTACACCATAAGCATAAATATAAGCTGTAAGACCTAATATGAAACCACCAAATGGCAATATTTTTGCACTCCAACTTTGCTGAGATAGTCCAGTCACGTTAGGAATATCAGATATTACTTTCCTAGAAAGCACCACTCCTGATGAATCAAAAATGATGCTCACATAGTGCATTGTAATATTGCTATTAACGGAGACCATACACATAATAAATATATCAGTTGTATCACAATAAACTGAGCTAATTGTCATATTGGGTTGTGATATTTGATAGATATCAGCCCCTTTGTAGTTATTGTTACTGCATGTCCCAGTGTTGTTGTAGGATATAAAGAGTGCGTGAAGCCCACCATGTGGAAGTAACAAATCGCTGTTATCACTTTCTAGTGTACTATAAAAAACTGTTACTATTATATAACCATTATCAACAGTGGATATTATCGTGATTGGAGAATTAGAATAACGATATGAAGTCATGTTATCAACGGTAGATATTTGTGTTTTATCTCCAGCAACTAAATTTCCAGAATCATCACTAGATGTTGTAATATTAAAGCATTAATATAATAATAATAATAATAATAATAATAATAATAATTTTAAACATTGGTAAAGTTAAATTACACTAAATATTGCCTCAACTTCAAATCTAACTGGTCAGAATCAAATCTAAGAAATCCAAGCTTCTTATTTATATTTAGCTGAATTATACTATTAATCCAAGCACCTAATTGCATTGTACTGGTGATTTACAGATTGAATATTAATAAATAAAAATTATTTCTGTATTTATGATATTATAAAATAAAATATAGATATACCTTAGAATACTTCCATTCCAATGAACGACAGCCGCCCATTCTTCATAAGTCGTAATATTAGAAGGATTTTTCGTTTTCACATAAGTTACTAGAATAAACGGTTTTTGTAAGGGATATATTGAAATAGGATTTACTATATTATGCAATATATTTGTGTTGTTATTTTGTGTTTCTTTTAACGAAATTGTTTCGTTTGTTAATTTTGTATTCAGTATTATTGCTATTAAGTAAACAATAATTTATAGGAAGCAGATTTAAATTGGGATTGATCTCTTTAACAGATCCATTTAAATGAATAATTCTCATATATAATTTCTGTTCTAGACTCATTCCTTGAATGTTTAAACAATCAACAGTTGACTGAGTTGAATCATTTCGTATAATATGAACTAGAAGTGTCCCATCATCATAGGTTTTAATGTCTGCTACAAGTGGTGGTGCACCTAATGTACTCTCTGTGTAGTTAAAATATTTATATTGTGATTGTTGTGATTTCGTTGATGTTATGACTAAGCAAATGAATAAATATTGTGCTATAAGCTTATAAGGTTGACTAAATATTTTCATCACGAATTTTTTATATCGAAAAATGGTGAAATTTAGAAATCTAATAGATACGTGAAAATTTATTTGCTACTCTAAATGATTCCTCTTTAGTTTTGTAAAACAATATCGATTGTAAATACGAGTCACTCTCGTTCTGGTAAAAAGGTCGAGTTGTGAAATTTCTTTAAATATAAAGTAAATTCACTATACCGAGAGGATTTTATATAACGATTCTTCACAATACACGTGTCAAGAGATCACTATAACGAGAGTACCTTGTACAATTAGGGATTGGATCGGTCAAGTCGACTATTATGTTTAGTCGACTAATTAATGAATAAAAATAGTAGTTAACTAGACGATCAAAATCTCAAATTAAATGCAACTTCAGTAATAATGGATTTTTCTAACGTCAATTGTCGCGGATCATAATGAAATCGGATTAAAACGGAATATGGGTTTCCATTTGACCTTCTAAACCCTACTTATACTTGTTTATGTAAACTATACTCTAAAATTAACTTCTAGCCTTAATATCCAACCTTTTTCGGTAGCTTGTCAATTTTTTTATAAGTTACTATACATATTTCATTTTAACCTGATTTCGTTTCTTTCATAAATAGCTTTTTTTATATAATTACACCGAAAGGGTCCTCAGTGATACAAAAATTACGTTTGATGCATTTCGACAAAAAATATCAGAGTAAAATATTTGGTAATTCGGAAGTATTATTAAATATTTATTTATACCCGGGTAATATACTAGTAAGGATACTATTATCGAAGCGGGTATTACACTAGGAAGATACTATGCAGTATATTATTTGTACACTAGTGTATGAAACACGGGTGCATATAATTCAAAATTCCATTAAACTGACCTTTTGGTTCTAACAAAATCCGAACCTCTAACCGTAACATTATCCTAACTTTAATTTAATTTAATTTTTTTATTTTTATATTTTTTTCTTTTCGATTTTTTTTAATCTTGTTTTTTAAAATTTTAACGCTTTTTATTTATTTAATTTTTTTTATAAACTTTTTTAATTGGTTTTTTTTTAACGTTATTTTTTAGTTAAACTTTTTTTTTTGATTTTTTTCGATTTTTTTCAATTTTTTATTTAAGTCTGCTCGATACATAAGTATCGAGGCAGATATTTATGGTCATATGTTCGATTGATTATCGAGTGATCAATCAAGGGAAAGTATGAGAGTAAGGTACAGTTTAAGTAAATTAATGAGTAAGTATGAAGTATTCGTTGTGTAATTGTTCAAAGTATATTTTAGTATTGTTGAGGTTCATAAGTAAGATAGATTTTTTTCTTCTGCAAACCCGATTTTCGTTCTGGTTACATCGACCCTCCCTTCCTACCCAGTAAGTTTTTCAAAGTGGCCTGTCGGAACGACAGTCATGTGGGAAGCGAGGGTCAGGTGGCATATGATTAAGACGTCAGTCATTCGTATAGAAGTGAATGCCTGTCGGGACGACAGTCAGTTATACAAAGTAATACAGCCTATGACCTGTCAGAACGACAGTCATAGAAAAATTACACGATGCTAAAAAGCTGCGTAGGTTGCTCGATAAGCAGGAGAATAACACCCATTTGTATTTTCATAGTGTAACCTAGAAATGAGAGATAAAACAAATATATTTATTTTTTTTTTAAACGGAAGGGGGTTTTAATACTGTACTTTTTAATTTTAATTTATTATTATTATTTATTTATTTATTTAAATATACGTTTTATTTTTACTATTATTTATTTTATTTTTTGTTTTTATTTAAATACAAGTTTCGGTTTTGTTTTTCTTATTTTTATTTTTTTTCATTTAATCAATTTTGGCCGTCTTTAAAAAAGATCTCGACCATTGAGCATATGCAATGGTGGGAATAATTCCAGTTATTCCCAAGTAGGAAATAGGCCGCTTTGTTTTGATGCCGTTACTATAATTAGTGAACAAAACAAGATTTCAGTGACGCTTGAAAATTTGTTTACTCCCGCGCGGGATTTTTAATATAAGATTGTCTGGCCTGCATTAGCATATCATCTGGCCCGCATTAACAAATTATCCGGCCTGCTTTAACATAAGTGGGCCAATTCCTAATTAGAATTTGATGTAAATAAAAATATTACTTTTTATTTGTTTCTCGTTCCACATATATACGTACGTACGTACAGAGTTAATGCGCAAACTGTACGTTGAAATAAATTTTTTAAATTGTCATTATTAATAAAGTGGATCAAAATACTAACGCCAATAAATTATGGTTCTGGGGTTTTTTTAGATCTTCGCAATTTGCTTGGAATCTATTAATTTCTTGCATAAAATAATACGCCAAGAATATATGGACGAAAATCTCCAATTTCAGTGATTATTTAATATGAGTGATAAGGTTAAATAAAATTCGAGCCAATCATTTATGTGATATTAGATGATTATTGAGTATAAAAGTGATTATTTGATCAGAAATAATAAGCCCGATTACAAATGAATTTCTTATGAGTCGTTTATAAATGTTGTATGTACATAACCTTGTTACTTATAAATTTTAGCACATTTATACCTGGTTATGCACCTGATTACTTATAAATTTTTATATATAATAATATTTTAAACCAAATTGATAAAATTAAGACAGATAATTTTAATAATTATATGTTTCAAATGTTTTAAAAGTAGACAAAATCTATATAAGCATTTTATTTGTAATAAATACAGTAAGATTTATAAGAAACGGTTGTTATTTTAACGAGAAATTACATTCCTAGTGATGATTTATATACTCTACTCGATTCCGCGAATCCCGCGAATCCCGCGCGGGATTTTCAAAAAAATCCGGATTTGCCCGTCACTAATTACTCTTATTATTATTATTCTTCTTCCCTTTATTCTTATCTTTATTTTATCGTTCATAAACCTGAGTCGAAGGTTCAACTCCCTGACACGTTTTTCAAGGTCTTGAATTTTTTTGAGCATTTCTTTTTGGGATTTTCTTGTTTTTTTTTTTTTTTTTTAAATGTTTTTTCTTATCTTTTTTAAATTCTTTGGTCTTTTTTTCTAAACGAACCAAGGAACTCTGAACAGCTGCTACCGTATTTGCACGTAATAACGCGCATGCGCGTTATTTCGAAATTCCCATTTTTTTGAAAATTGTTTTTTAACTCAAAATAACGTTCATTCGCGTCTCAAAATAACGCGCACCCTAAATATACATACGCCATATAACAAAATCAGTATTCTTCTGGTAATCAAAACTGTCAAAATGATTCGAAATAACGCGCAGATGCACGTTATTACGTGCAAATATGGTACCGTACCTTGCAAGGAACCTATATGGGTTAACAAGTCCTGACGGGAGGTAGAGGAATTATTGGCAGAGGTCGAGGAGGAGGAGGATTGGATTATGTTAAACCGAACTTTTCAAGGGACATTTTGGCTAAACTATTACAAAAAAAATATATTCAAGCTCATTAATATTTTTTTTTTATATACAAAATAATAAAAATTAAAAAAATATTATTTCATAATAGAGAAAAAAGGGGAAACGCGCATATAAAAGTAGAAAGGGCTAACTATACAAAATTAAATATTGAGCTACGATCCTTTCTTGCTTTAACCTGGACACCCAAGGAGTCAAATTATGAAATAAAAAGCTCCAAGCGATCCAGTGGAAAAGCAAAGTTTCTCTATGAACTAGTATGATTATCATAAATAGTGGAAGTTGAAAAGCAAACGGATAAAAACTAATAACCTTGAAAGGAGTTTTCGAAAATATTAATGAAAGCTGAACCTCCTTGAGGGTGATCACAAGGATTCATGGCCGAACCGCGTGTCGTAGGTCTAATGCCCCTTCAACGGCTCTGCCCGCCTTTCCTAAATAAACCAAAGAGAAGCAAACAATCGATTTTATAATGAAAAAAATAGAGTATGGGAAACCGATAAACAAAACAACAATTTGATGAGTCATACCATTTTATTTATTTGCGCGGGTAACACAAACCAAAAAAGGGGTCCTTGTACCCACGTGACTTTTATATGTAGATCAGCCAATCAGAATCGTGAAATTTTGTTTACACGAAGTCAAAAATCAAAAAAACCGCAAAAATATAAAAACGATAGTCTAAACCCGTTTTGGTGCATTAATAAAAATTGTAGAGAAGGCAATTTTACCTATATTTATACCCTCTCCTAATGGTAAACTAACCCTAACCCTAATTATAACTAAAATTTCAAAGTCATGTGGGTACAAGGCTTTAGCGATCCCCCAAAAAAGGAATTCCGATTTTGTAAATAAACTAAGTGCGTGAGATAAAATTTAGGGTTTAGGGCCTTAACGTTAGAGGTTATATGGTTAGAGTGATGCTTAATATGGAGTGTCTTCAATTAAAAGGGCCCATTTTTACATATATTTTATTTTGAGATATTTGAGTTTAATTATTTGTTTTGATTTTCGGACTGATCCGGGATCAATCAAATTTCACGATATTGATTGGTTAAAGACGGCAGGTGACTATCGGGTAAACTCGTGACGTGTTGGCTCTACGCAGCCTCATGTAATTTTTCTTTTTACATTATCTTGATTTTTTATTATGTAATTCGACTTTCATTTATAATTAAAAAAAGTCAATCATGTCAAAATTTATATGAATTTAACGAAAACTCATTTTTCAAAAAAATGTAAAAATGGGCCCTTTTAATTGAAGACACCCCATATGAGTAAAATTTCACTCCCGTCATTTTTAATTAGTGCACCAAGATCGATTTAAACATTAGTTTTTGCGTATTTTCGCTTTTTTCTTCTTTCACGCGTGTTCGGATTCTTCGTCGGGCTGATCCGGAATAGTCAAAATTTGCACTCTCCGATTGGCTATTTCCTCTCCAGGAGTTTGTATTACCCGCGCAATTTGGATTAAAAACTCGTTTTGGACTATCTAGAATGTTCTAAATAAATTAAAATTTATCACGATAATAAAATTTCGAAAATGGAAATCCAACACGGTGATTTGCTGATAAAACAATTAAAGTTTTAAAAGCTTTTATATGATTAGCGTTAGCTGATAAAGGATGTTATTGTTAAAAATAGATTAGTGTTATACCGGTATTTAAAATAATACGTAAATGATAGTACCAAATCAACCTTACAGTATTGTGATAGTAAAAGCATTGCACGCATGTGATGCATTTGGAAGAATCCGCTTTAATGTACCAGCGATGAATTTTCTTTATTTGTTTATTCTCCTCCCCTTCTGCATTGTCTGAACCCTGTACTAGCCGACATGACTCTGCCCTGGACTACGAGTAGTGATGTGCCACGGAAATTACAGCAGTCAGGGACACGGAAAAATTCATATATATATAGATATGAATAAACCGGAATTTTTAGTACAAAACGGTATAAAATGGAATTTTTGACAGTACCGAATTTTTGGGCAAAATTAAGAGCAGTGTATGCAGTGTATGTTTAATTTGGGCCAGGTAAGATAATTAGGAACGTCGGAAAGTTTCGGAAAAGTTCGGAAGATATCAAGAAATATGAAATATTGGTGAGTTAGTCGGGAGGTCGCAGAGTTATAGAGAGTGAGCTCTCCATCTGGAAATGTGCACTTATAGAGAGATCTAATTGTGATGCATGATAATAATTACTCTAAAAGCAATATATCTTATTGTGAAGAAAAAAAGAGCACTTGCGGAGAATTAACTGTATAGATAAAATAGGAGAAAATTTTTATATCGCTATAAAAAGGATTTTTTTATTATGTCGAAATGAAATTTTTACAAATCAAACCGGTATTTTTCCGTGTCCCTGACAGCAGTATAGGCTATTAGAACTATACTGATCCGGTAGCTATACATTTTTTTACAGAAAAATGCTATCGCTATTTACTGTACATATACTGTAGCACTTCGGCACTTTAGCACCTTCACAAATTTATTTTAGGCCATGGGCTTTTATACCGGCATTTTATTCGTAAACAACCTAGGTGATATATGATATACTGACTAAACGATCTAGGGTCTAATAAGGTCTAATACAAAGTATCTAACAAAAAACAAGACCCGGGTATGTTATTCAGTAGTGGATCTATGTTGCAAGAGAGAGAAGTTTCATGTACGTAATCCTCTCCGTATTTATAATAAGCAGTCTGGGAATTTAAAAAAATACACTTTTAATTGAGAGATGCCATATTTTGCACCAGGATATTGAACAACGGGCATTTTAGTCCGTGCACTATGGTAGTGGTCTCTTTTTCTCTAAATATGCTGATTTTTTTACTTTGGGTTTGTTCACCTTGCTTACTTCTTGGGGAAGTATCTTCCAGTTATTATTCGATTATTTATTTCTTAGGGAAGTTTATTATTCGATTTATTTACTTGGGGAAGTATCTTCTAGTTATTATTATTTGTTTTTTGTCGCTTGCACTGATCCTTATATATATTAATGAGTTCAACTTTCTATTTCGATGTTCCTCTTATATATTCTCTGATATAGATACTTACGTGATGTTCTAATTACAGTTCGATGTCTTAGATAAGTGCGGATTTTCTATTATTGTTCAAGGTCAAAAGATAAGTTAGAAAGATTTTTTTGCCGTCTTTGCCAAGTTTCTTGGTTGTTGGATAAATATTAAAGACGAGCCTATTGAATTCCAAGCAGAAATGAACGAAACTGCGGTCTGTAATTTAGGCTCAATAAACTTATCGAGACAGCTTTTTTAGAGTAGGTTGAAAAATACCTTTTTTACAGTTTTTTAAAAAGGTCGCAATTATAGAAGAAAATTTGGACGCTAAACAAAAAGATAGTCAGAGATGATACGATGATATGAGTTAAAATCTCAGTGTTGAGAAGGACCTCAGCAAATCATTCACTGACAAAGTTTTTATTTCGCATGCGCGCCCGCGCCTTCTTTGCAAGCATTTTTTAATAAGACGATTTACTCCTTTTGTCTAAAAAAATCCAAATCAATTGGTTTTATTGATTGTGTACAACAATTTTACAGGGCCCTATTGATAATGACTCTAATAAATATGGTATGAAGTGAAGAGTATGGTTTACTCATTATGTCAGTTGAAGAATGATTGGAAAACTTTAATCGAGTACTTAAACCCTTCCCAAATTCAAGAAGTTTTATCTGATAAGTATTCCGCTACACTATTCAAGTCAGAAGAATTTACAATGACCGGAATGTAAGTTTCCTTGAACGTAACCTTATTTTTTTACGTCTGTATTTTGTTCAGGTTATTTTCTTGTTGATTACTTTTACTTTTTTTAATTTTGAACCTTCTTGTGTATTGGACGTTTAGATGTTCTTTGTTAATGGATTCCTGCTTAGATTCTGGACTTACTATTTTCAAATAAGTACTATTTTATTTGTTCTAAATTCTGTATTTATTTACTGTTTTTAGATGAATATTTATTTATTACTTGTTTTTCTAATTACTGATCGCAGTTTACTATTTCCTAGAGCCTTAATTTGATTACCTCATTACTGATTCCAGCACCTCCGGTGTTGAAATCGCCAAATATACTTGCTTTTCTTGCTTTTGTTTTGTCTTTTTTGAATAGAGCCCATATTTCGCTCTATTCTATCCTGACAACACTCTGTCGCCACTAAGTAGCTTTAATATTTTCTAGTATATTGATCAGATTTATATATTTTGTATATCAAAATCGAGTTTTGTAAATTCTGAATCAACTTATGTTGCAACTAAATTCTAAACTGACTCAGTTGCTTAGAGAATTCGAATTCACTTTATAAGTGGATTTAAAATTAAATTAAAATTTAATTAACATTATCGATTAATAAAAATATTTTTTATAAAAAAAAAAACTTAGATGGAAATTCTTACTTGCCAAATCGTTTTTTACTGCAAATTTTTTTAAAAATGCCAGGTTGTAAGAGTATCTATTTTTTATCTTGCAATGCATTTGAAGGCTTACTAAATTTTTCAAGGGCAAACTGTTGATCGACATAATAAACCCTTATTACACGAAAATATCATGATTTCTATATTAAAGTTTCGCAAATCCATTAATACAACTATTGGAATTGCTAAAGATCATTATTGAACCAAAAAATCATTCAGCTCATTCTCAAGCGTCAATCTCAATGTGATTAGCAAGTGTCATAATAGTGCTCAAGCATAATTATTTTTGCACAAAATTTTTGATGAAAATTCAAACGCTTTTAATTTCAACATCGAATATTACAGAAAAGATTATTGTTAAAAGAATATAACAAGTTATCTAACACTAATAAATTGATATTTAATACGTATTTTAAAATAAAGGAATCTGTTATATAGTGAACCGTGCACTCAGTGCACCCCTTGGGTAACCCCTGTTATGTTACTAAGCTATTTCGCAATTTTACTAGGGTAACCCTGTTGTGTTACTAAGCAAAAATGCTCCTCTCGCAATTTTGCCCTAAACCCAACCCTAACCCTAAACCTAACCCTAACCCTAAACCTAACCCTAAACCTAACCCTAAACCTAACCCTAAACCTAACCCTAACCCTAACCCTAACCCTAACCCTAAGAAATACTAAATTTATAGGGGTGCACTGAGTGCTAACCCTAACCCTAACCCTAAGAAATACTAAATTTATAGGGGTGCACTGAGTGCACAGTGCACTGTTTAAATTTTTTCTAAAATAAAAACTAATTTAAGAAGATTTAAATTTACAGATAAATACCTAATGATTTTTCATTTTCTATATTAGCTGCACGAAGATTAGCTAATTTGGGTTGTTTTTCAATATCTAAAATTTCTTTTTGATATTGAAATTTATAATCTATCAGTTCGAGCTTTCTTAACTTTTTCTTTTGGCAATCTCAATATCAAGATTATTTAATTCTTCATGATTTGTGTTAGTATTAGAATTTTATGAAGTTTGCATATTTGTAGGTTCATGTTTTTTATGGTTTGAATTTTCTAAAATATAATAATAATCAAATTATATGTTAATTATAAAATTAAATATAAGAATTTCTATTTGTACCCCGAAATATGGTACCCGAAGATAAGAAAAAAATTGTAATATCTTAAAATTTTTTAAAAAAACCCCCCAATAAATTGCTCTAAGTAAAAATACTCAATGTTTAATTTTACATATATATTTTTTTCTTATGCCGGGTACTATACCTATAGGCATTTTTGGAAAACTTTTAAATATATTATATTAATAAAATTATTATAATACCTAATCGTTTAACTGTTTTAGTAGCTTTAGCTATGGGTCCTGATGAACAGCCAGTTTTGGGAATATTATTTATTCTGATATTCACAGGTAACAAAACAACAATTATCTAAACGTTTTTCTTAAGAAATTATAAAAAATTTTGTTACATTTTTTTTAAACTTTTGATTGCTAGTAATAAGCTTATTTGAACTCATTCATGATTTGCATCATCATAAGCAAATTCTGCAGTATTTGTATTTTCTCCAACACTCTTCCAATCTTCTTCAGAAATATTTGAGTAATGAAAACTTAAAGATGCCAAATGCCACAATTTTGAATAATAATATTTCCAATCTATAAGTATAAATAACTAAATTAATAATATTAATATATCATATATGTAAGGTTGATTTTTTATAAATACATATAATTAGATTGTGCATTTAAATATTTTAACTATATATTATATTATATACAATTAAATTAGATTAGCCAAAATACAACTAATAAAGGGGCCACTCTTTCCAACGATCACTTGGACCAAATTTCCGACGGAAGAAAACAAAAAGTTTTTTGTTAGAGCGTGGGTAGAAGTACACAGGACCTACGGTTTCTACAAAGGTCAACTATTCGCTATCATCTAGGGACTCCTTTGATATATTTGGCATGCAATCCAAAAGCGTTTTGGTACAAGATAACTGGCAAGAGGTGGCGCCCTTGTACAAAAAATTTTGGCTGAGTTATCATTTCCGCTCTGTCGACGAAATAACTTGTGACTGTATAATGGGGAACAGCAAAAAAATGAGTTTTCCAACAACACTCTCCTGTAGGTTTCTTACAAGTGATTCCTTTGTATCATCTTTTTCGCCTTCCTGCCTTTTTTCCAAAATTTTCGATAAAAAGTGGGGATTTGGTTTACCCCCTCCAAAAAGATCGGCTGTTTACTTTTCCAAATTCGGACGGACCCAGTAGAATGCAACCACGTGACGTGTTTGTTTACGAATACGGTTTCGGTGCTACTCCATATGATGTGCTCAATCGATATGGTATAGGGATATTCGAGGTTGGTCATATAGTCGGAAGAAGATATTAATTAAGGCGTAGCTTTAAAGTAGAGATATACAATAGTTGCATTTGTTATATAATTTTTATTCAACCTACCATGGGTTATAATAGTATTTTCCCTTTTTTTTTTAAATTGGTTTTTGTTTCCTTTTCGTTAGACTAGCCTTCGTGCTTTACCATGTGGTTTTTTTTCTTTTTTGTTTTCCTCTCCCTTTTTTTCTTTTTTGTTTGTTTTTCTTTTTGTATCTCTCGTTTTCTTGGCTTGATATTTTTTTTTTACCCTTCTCCTTATTTTGTTCTTAGTAAATTCCTTGTTAGTTAAAGGAATATGAAGAAGAGAAGAAGCCATTATGGTGTGGCACTTAGGCTAGTTTAACATAGCCTCTAGTTTTTAGACTTGTCTTCAAATTAGTGCGGCAGGTTGTACTTGGGCACCTTTTACGGTAGCCGAGTAATATCAGATTTGCAAATTAGGAGTAAACAAGTATATTATGTAGCGATATACTTAGTATCTTAATAAAATACTGGCGAAACTGCCTAAGTGAAAAAAAAAAATTAGCCAAAATAACAGATTCTGCTCATTACTAATACTTATTTCGCAAACACAATATTTCACTAACAAATAACTCACTAAAGAAATATTATATTTACAAAATATATATTATTGTATTACTGTGAAATGATGCACAGCTGCACAATATTTGATCATCTGTGTGCTATTTTGAGTATAGCAAGACCAATTTTTTTGTATGTATTTTTACCGAGACTCATTTTACCGACAAGCTTATTTACAGATAATTAATTTACAGACAAATTCACTTCGTAGATAGTATAAAACCCCAGTAGTACATCACTACAGATCATTTCACAAAGTAATTCTAATCTTTGTTATTAGAGTTAGGTTTAGAATTAGAGTTAAGGTTAGTGCAGCTTATAAAAAAAACTTGTCTGCAAAATGAACTGTTGATGAAATATACTGTCTACAAAATGAATTTGTGTCTGTAAAATAGTGAAATGAGTGTTAAAGTAATTGTCGGTAAAGCAATATGGACCCATACTCTATAAGGAACGCACTATTTCGGGACTCGCATGGGTGTTATTTTAAAACAAAGTAAACTATTTTTAAGGGATGTAGATTTTGTTATTTCGTGGTAATATGGTAGTAAAGTGGTACATGTTTTTAAATAATGAATTAAACTAAAATATAGAAAATACTTAATAATTTTATTTCTTATTAATATGACTATTGTCAAGCTAGTTTCCAGTTTAACTAAATAATATATAAAGTAGAGTTACCGGTAATAGAAATGCAACAGATTTATTAGGTAAATTAGGACCCGAATAATCTATGTGAGGTTATATTTGAGCATCATAGTAAAATTTTTTTTGGTTAGCTATTTTGGTTTGGTATATATAAGCTATATTTCACATATTAAATAGAACTTTTACCCATCTTTACCTTTTTTTGAAATATAACGTTCCCTAAAAAAAAAACAGAATGTTCTCTAAAAAAAACAAAAAAAAAACAAACTGTTCTCTAAAAAAAAAAAAAAAAAA
>QKWP01000088.1:441746-500533 GCA_003550325.1 Gigaspora rosea | reverse complement strand
AAAAAAAAAAACAAAAAACAAAACATTCCCTAAAAAAAAGAAAAAAAATATAACATTTTTTAAAAAAAAATAAAAAAAAACTTAAAAAAAAAAAGCCTGTTTCGACCTATTTTTACTTCTCTCTCCCTTTTACTCCTCTTTCCCTTTTACTCCTCTTTCCCTTTTCCCTCTCTTTTTCTTTTACCCTCTTTCCCTTTTCCCCCTCTCCTTTTTACCTGCCGAGTTACTATGATAGCCCAATTTTTTATTAGCACATTTCAAATATAACATTTATAAAAATTACCCTATTAGCTTTCTTTTAAATATACCTATTTTGGTATTTAACGGGTTTCAAATATAACCTTTTTCTCCAATACCTACTTTTCAAATATAACCTTTTTTAAAAAACGGCCTTCGATTAGCTATTTTTCAACTATAACCTCACATAGATTGTTCGGGGTCCTGGTAAATTTATCTCATTTCTATTGATGTTTTATTTATTCTTGTAAAAAAATGTCTATAAAATATATTTATAAAAATATAATATACTTTCAAAATAAGCTATTAGATTTACTTTGTTTTATTAATAATTATTTTACTGATAGCTTATTTAGCTAATATCACATAACTAACCAAATACTAAACTATTCTATGCGAAATTAGCTAAATGAACTTTAGTAAAATAACTATTAGTAAAGCAAGCACAGTACTATAAATTACTTAGATAATATACCTAATGCACTATTTTCTTCTGATTCAGAAAATTCTTCAAGTATAACTTCTACTTGATCTTTATTCGCAGCTAACAGTTAAAATTAGGCCTTTACTTACTAGGAGTATCTGAATCTACATTAAGATTATTAAGATCCCTCGTTTATGCAATAGATTTTTTAAATAATTTGATAGTTTTGATTTAAAAATATTTTTGTTTAAAAAAAAGATAATTTATTATTAAATATGTATATTAAAATAAGGACTTAATTAGGCATCACACCCTGCGATGTGCTTGTATATCGCACTTCAACGATTTACCAATTAAATTTTAAGATCAGATGTAATGTCCAAATTTTCTTTGTATAACAAAATAAAGAAATTTTTCTAAAATTTGTAATATCAAAAAATTTTATCTACATAATCAATCATCTTTTATGCTCTAATAAAAAAAATTTCTTGCAAAATTTTGGTATATACTATTATCTACTCTAACCTTTAACACTAACTCTTATCCTAACTTTATATTAAATTAAAATTTTGTTATATAGAACATTTGATACACAGATCTACAAACTATGTTTATATATGTGTGTGATAAATTAGCATATTGCAGTGGTGTTGTATAGTATATATTTATTCTTAAGGGTAGAGTGAATATGAATTTTGATGTCTTTGCATGATATTTATATCTTTAATTTTTCTAACTTTTCTTCCAATATGACCTCACTTTGTAAAATATCCACCTCTGGTTTCACCATAGATGTATACCTTACCTTTAATTTCATAGATCATTTTTAATAATGATCACATTGTAATCATATGAAATCAGGTGATCGACCAATCAGGATTGTAAACAACAACAATTCAACCAATTAGAATTAGCAATTTTTTGTGTGACCTAAAGAAATTTGGGTTACCTAAG
This sequence comes from Gigaspora rosea, assembly GCA_003550325.1. Lineage (NCBI taxonomy): Eukaryota > Fungi > Glomeromycota > Glomeromycetes > Diversisporales > Gigasporaceae > Gigaspora > Gigaspora rosea. The sequence continues at coordinate 498,918 of QKWP01000088.1, read as the reverse complement.
TTTTTTTTACCAATATACAAATGCAGATTTTTTTAAATGATATAAAGTTAAAATTTTACTATAACAAATAGAAAACTTCAAATTATATATCATTTGAAAATTGATTTACATTCATCCTACCCTTAAAATAAAATAAAAAAACTAAATTAATTTGAGTTAAAATTTATTAGAATTTTACTAATACTATTAATTTTTAGTTATATAAATATTATATAGCCTATCACTATTGAATAATTTTAAATAAAAATAAAAATTTTAAATAAAGTAATTATAAAATTTTTAAACATACTTTCTTTTTATAATAAGTATAGAATAATTTAAAATATAAGTTTAATGAGTTTTCCATTTTTTGTTGGATCTAAATCTGCAAGTGCTAATCCAAAACTATTCACTTGTGCATTATCTAAATCAACAAGAATAGCTCTCTAACTACAGTCAAACCTCTCTAAATGCATATTGTTGAGACCAAACTTTTGGAGGTATACATTAAGGGAACAATAAAAAAAATGCATTTATAGAGGTTTGGTATATATTTGGGCCAGAAAACTGATATACATTTAAGGAGGTTGTGCACTTAAAGAGGATGCATTTAGAGAGGCTGACTGTATTATTGTAAATATATTTAATTGGACTGTTGATTGCAGAGTTTATTTACAGTTTTGAATACAACCTTAATTACTAATCCAGATATGATCTGCAGAATTTCTATATTAGAATTTGGAGCAAAGTTCTATGAAATTTACTATATACTGAAATCTGAGCTGCGTACAATGAAAAGTATTTTTTTAAAAAGTTAACAGCCAAAGTCAAATAATTGAAAGTTGTAGAGCTCACTAAAACGCATCTAATGTGAATATATCATTTAAATTGGACTGGTGGAGAATAAAATATTACAAAAAAAGCAATTTTAGACTATATAAAAATTTTTATAAAAATTTATATAGTCAGCCAATTGTTTTTTAGTGATATCTCAGTCTTAACTAGGCCAATTTGAATGATATAATCACATTAGATGTGTCTCAGTGAACTCTACAACTTTCAATTATTTGACTTTGGCTATTAACTTAATTTGTGATCCGCATATGAACCAGTGAAAAATTATGTGATTTTCACTATTAAATTTCGCCTTTTTCAGAATCTGGCATTTCCCTAAGGGTAAATCAATTTCGTACTAAATAAACCTCTCTTGTGTGCATAATAAACATTGTAAAAAAGAAAAATACGAGCATAATGGTAGTTGAAACATTAAAATCGACCCAGTGGATCGTGAGATATAGGTGTATTTGTCCTCATGACTATATGATATAAACAAAGAAGTAAACAAATAATCGTAAAAACAAAAATGCCCATATCTTATAACCCGCTACGCTGATTTTAATGTTTTAACTACCATTATGCTCCAATTATCGCCTCTACAACTTTTGTTATGCGCATGAGAGAGGTTTACTTAGTACAAAATCGATTTATTCTTGGGGAAACGCCAGATTCCAAAAAAGGCAAAAATTACATAGTAAACATATCCCCGCAGTTTACTATGTTTTTTCACTGGTTCACATGTGGATCACGAATTAATAAAAAAATACTTTTCATTGTACACTACTCAGATTCCAGTATATAATAAAAATTTAAATTGTACTTATCCCCAAAATTTACTATTGTCCCAATATAGTAATACTGCCGATCTTATTTGGATCATCAATTAAACATATAATAATAGGCATTCACTAGTTGAAATGGTACAATTCGGTATACTAAATGTTTAATGAATGTAATCTGAATTTTATTAAACTAAATAATACCTGATTCCTGCCACTCGGTTGCCTGAATTAAATATAAATCAGCTATAACTCAGTACTAATACTAATTGAAATGGTAAAATTCAGTATACCGAATATTAAATGAATATACCAAATTAAACATAAATTGGCAAATTACTCAGTATTAAATCAGCAAACAATTATATATTTATTTAGTATTAAATCGGCAAACAATTATATATTTATTCAGTATTAAATCAGCAAACAATCATATATTTATTCAGTATTAAATCAGCAAACAATCATATATTTATTCAGTATTAAAATATCAGTTACTCGGTATTATTTTTTTTAAATAGCTAATACACATTGTTCTATTATATATTTATATATTAAAACAAAGTAAATTGGATTTAATTATTTATATCCAGATTTAATCATTCTAATTATAAGACCTGAATTTAACAATAATATCTAGTATTGTTACTATATATAAAACAGATTCGTGAGTGAACAAAGGTAATGCGGCTGCATATTTATATCCATATCTAATGATTAAATACAGATATAAATAGTTAAATCTAGATCCAAGTATTAACTCTACTGAGAAGCCTTTCAACGAAGTGATATAGAGAGATCAGATAACATATCCATTTGTTGTTTAGCCTTTATGGCTGTTTTTAATAACTTCTGGGATTTCTCATTAGATGCAGATAAATTTTAGTTAATGTTGTAATCACATATGATCTTTAAATATTAGCAAGCAGGTGAAGAAAGTAAGGAAGTGTTAATATGTTTCTGAGTATGATCAATTGGACAGAGATTAGAATGTTTTAGAATGTTCATTAAATAGTACTTAAGGGTTACTTAGCTGTCAAAGGATAGTATTTTTCTTTTCGCTATCGCTCGCTTGTAGTAAAAGCCGGCTTTATCGCTACTCTATTTTCCTTATAGTCCACAATATCGAAATAACTTTGAATAGCAAGGACACTAGTTTGGAAGCTGAATTAGTCAAATAAGTACAATTGGCTTTGCTGTTGCAATAGGCAGTAGTAGTGTGAGGACTCATCTGAGAGTAATAGAGCTCCATACTATATTAATAGTGCAAGAGCTCTTTCTTTTTTTAAAGTAATAGTATCTGTTACATATCGATTCTCTTTGTAACCGCGTGAGTTCCATCTTGTAGTCGTTTTCTTATATAAAGATATAAGGCTAGTTCAAAATAGTATAAAAGGCCTCTTGAAGGCATAATAGGTGGTAAGTCTTGTATAAATTGTGTACTTTAGCTTTTAATATACCTAGATTAGTTTAGCGGGCCTATAGAGATAGTGAACAGACTTCTCATATCTTCTTTAGTATGTTTAATAAATTCATCTAATTGAACAATAATATTAAAAAAATATTTATACTAAATGATTATACTAAAAATTCTACTCTATTGTATTTTTACATACATAGCATTATTTTGAAAATCATATTACCTAAAAATAAGATGTATAATGTTGAAATAATGCCTAAGAGCATCCTGAAATAACATACATATTTGACATTAATGGTGTGACTATATATCTCCAAATGTCGTAAACGTGAAAAGACCATTGCTAGGTGGCTTGGGACACTTGACCATTTTTGCAGGATCTGCCAAATTCTGCTATACGTATCACATACAGTCAGAATTGTTATAGAATAGGTTTTTAATCTTGGTAGAAATTAGTTTGAAAATTAGAACTTAATAAGGAAATTTTGTAATAACTGTATTTAGTAATAGTGATATGCGAAATTGATGTGCAATGACACTCAATGACGCTTAGCGATGCTTAACGACGCTTAGCGACGCTTAATGACGCTTAGCGACGCTTAACGACGCTTAGTGACGCTTAATGACACTTAGCAACGCTTAACGACGCTTAGCGACGCTTAGCTCAATAGATATATAAACCCACCTTATTTCCTTTAGTTTTAGACGGATCCAGATATTGTATTTTATCTTTACCTTTATATTTATTATTCTCCTCTCTTATTATTAATAAACTCTTGGGATTTCTAAGGAACAGACACCTTGGAATAGCCCTCTTGTTAAATTAATAAACTGTCTATTATCTCTTGTTGTTGTATACCGAACTGCCTTAGAGAAGTGTATAGTTTCTTACAGACATAAAAGAAACTATACTTCCCTCTTGCACACCGCTTCACGCCCAAAGTTAGGGATCTCAGGAGCCGTGTGATTGTTACTCTATCGGAATTAAAGAAGGCTTCCAGTACTGTAACAGAATATTAGGCATCAAAGATCAGAAAGTAGATAGGGCAAAAGCGATAAAAAAAATTAATGGTAATAACAAATGCATAAATAGTAGCCCAAGTATTTCCTTGAATAAAATAATTTACTTACCTTCAGGTTCTAAAAAAATTTAGTAGTAGTTTCTTCTAAATACTTTTTTGTCATAAAATCTTATTTTATTTGTTTGAATAGGACCCCGAGCTATTAGTATATAGGTCACAAGAAATTAAAATTTTTTTATAATAGCTCTATGCAAGGGTTTTTACTAATACTAATAAGCATTATTAGTATATAACTTTAAAAATTTATTAAAAAATAAGCAAATAAATCATTTAACTTATAAAAAAATAAAACAATATTAAAAAAAAAAAAAAAAAAAAAAAAAAGTGGGTTAAAAAAAAAAAAAAACAAATAAAAAAAATTGGCTTAAAAAAAAAAAAAGACTTAAAAAAAAATCTAGCATCAATTTTCAATTTGCTTAAGCTTAATTAGCTTATATTATATTTCATAAAATATTTTATTAAACATATTGTTATTAATATATAATAAAGCTTTAAACCCTACTAAAATAATTTTTTTTAACAAATTATTTTTTGAACAATATCTTCACAACTAAAGTAATCATAATATTTTTTCATTTTCTAGTAACTTTAAAACATTTCCATCAATTGAAACTTCTAATTTATCAACATGATAAAGAATATTAGAAGCTAAATGATGTGTTAAAAGATTACACCCTTTCTTTAAAATATCACTAAACAAATTAAAATGAATAGTAAGTAAACATGCAATGAAATATAAGAAATATCATTTAAATTTGTAACTGATTCATCTGTATAACAATGTTTATTATAGTTTTCAAAATATAATGCTATAACTTTTCCAACACACATAGTTTTACCATATAAAACAAAAACATAATCGCCTTTTAATAGTGGAAAAGTATCCGATATATTCGCATTTTGAATATTGAGAACTATTAAATAATTATTTAAATTAAAAATAAAATTTTAGTAAGGCCGCTGATATTTATTATCTAATATCTATTTACTATAGGGGCTTACCCCCCGCACCATCAGGTAAGATCTATAAATAGAATTTTGGCCAATCAAATTTAACTAAGATAAGATTTTTCTTGACCCCCACCCCCTAAAATATTATCTAATAAATGTTAGCGCCCTAATACGTATTAAATCTTAAAGTTTGGAACTTTAAAAATGTATAATTTTAAAATAAAAATTTAAAGTAATTATATATATTTAAAAAAAAACTATATACTTCTAAATTTTTACATATTTAAAATTTTAAAAATTGGATCAAGTATTATAAAAAAAAAATGTAAATAAATAAATAAATAAATAAAAGCCTACGTACTTGAAATTAATTTGGATCGAGTATTTTTTTTATTTGGAAGTTTTTTCTTTTTTGATTTTTCGATTTCTTCTGAATGTAAGCGTGCAAGCGTTATTAACATATTTCTATGATTTTTTTTCCACTGTTTTTCCCTTTGTTTGATAAATCGTTGCTCAGGATTTTCATTTTTTTGAAATATGCGACAAAACGACTAGCCTTATTTGGATGAACAGTATTAACTGTATCAATTTTAATAGTACTTGGTCCCTTCAATTTAGACTTTTGTTCAAGTGACTTGGAACAATATGCATCATGTAATTTACGTTGATTAAGTAGAAACTCATAATTATTAGTATTTTCTGAAAAGTATCGGTAACCTGGATTAACTATTAATTTATATTTTTTGTAAATTTCAATTAGATAGTAATTCGATTAATAAATGTGGGAAAATTAAAAACCATAAAATTTATATTTACTACTATCGCCAATGAATCAGAATCTAAAGATTGATTAATTGCCAATCCAGATAAGATCAGCAATATTTATATATTTAGAATTGGGGCAAAACAAATATATAAACAAGGTAGTACAAAATCTGGATCAGGCCTGTATATATAAAATTTTTATATGATTTAAAGAATTTTAAAGACGTTTTTACTCATATCTTCTTATCTACTAGTCCGATTTTAATAAAATTTTACTAGTAGATGCACAAGAACCTGCTCTACAACTTCACTTATATCAAAAAATAATATTTACTTAGTACAGAAAAACTTTTTATTAGGCCTAAAACAGATTTACTAATATATTGTTTATATATTTGTTTATCCCCAATTCCAAATATGGGGGACGTCTAAAGCGGAGACAACTCATATTTAATAATTTTTTCAATTAACTTTAGGGTTAGGGCCGTCCTATATTAGGGTCAGATTAGGTTTTAGGTAAATATATATAAGCAAAATTGCCTTCCCGACATTTTAGATTAACACATCGAGGTAGGTTTAAACTACCGTTTTTTGTATTTTTCAAGGTTTTCGCTTCTCTTTCATTTTTACTTCGCCAAAGATCATCAAAATTCTATAATTTGATTGGCGGTTGATCACATGATTTGTCTCTACTTTAGACGATCCCCAAATCAGTGTTGGCAAATGACTGGTTATTTAATTTTAAATGACCAAATGACCAAAATAATGACCAAGTCATTTATCATTTGGTCATTTAAAGTAGAAGTTACACAAACTTAAATTTGGTAACTTTATTGGCTAGATCTTTACTATATTAATTTTATTTATGTTTAAATTTAAGAATAAGGCTGTCAAATTAATTTTTCAATTAACATCACTCCTTCCCCTCCTTTGATGTCCGTTACTAAATATTCACCCGTAATTATTTACCTGCTACTTAGTTTTATCATTATGCATAAAATCGTTATAAATCGTTAGTACGATAGATGGCACTTCGTGCCACCCATCATACTAACGATTCATATAGAATACGGATTAAATAATTAAATCCAGATTCGTCCAGATTCAGATTATATACAAAGTAGTATTAAGATTCGATTTGAATGGCCTTTAATTAAGAATAGGATCGAGGTACTACTACCTTTGCTAACTCTCATAAGTAATTAATACTACAATATAAGTGAAGCTGCTATAATTTAAGCTTATTAAACCTAAGAATAGTTTTTTGTCTTATTACAAATCTTTCATTATGACGACTAATTCACAGACTGCTTCAAATATTTAATTTTATATTTTAGAATATAATTTTATTATTTTACGGTTTTTATAAAACTTGTGGGTACAGGAAAATAGAAGATACTGGCTAGTTCAAATAATAAAAAAATAAATCCAATTTATTTATTTGTTTATTTATTTATTTATTTATTTTATTTTATTTATTTATTATTTATTGATTTTTACTAATACGTACTCATGATGCTTTACACTGATGTATGCATTATCTCAAAATTTAGATAATTAATTAATATAGAGTGTCTTAGATAAAAGATGTTCTATGCTCTCAATTAGAGATATGATCCGTATATCATTAGTTTAATTTTATATAACAAAATTATTATGAAGATTTCAGATATAAGGATATTTGTTAAATTTTAGATAGGAAAACTGATTATGGATCGCACGCATCTTTACCTCTAGTCCAAATTTAAATACTAACTCCAGCATGAAAGACTTTGTGTTAAAATTTTATATACAAATATAGTAATCTAAAAAATATCAATAAAAACATATGATAGGTGTAAAACAGCATAGGTGCGTTTTACAATAATTGTATTTATTTATTTATTCGAATTTTCGAAGAATTTATTTAACCAATGTAAATATTGAATATTTAAATTCAAATACTTAAGATTGTATGTACATTTAAGTTCGATTTTTTTTAATGAGACATAATTTGGATTCAATATCCAATGCAAAATCTTTAACATTATTATTTTTTTTAATAAATATAAACTTATTCTTCATTTTATGCATATGTTGGTTTTATGAATTTACTAAATCAATTTTATTATTAATTTGCATATTATTAAGTCTATATTTTAATAGTTTCTTTGAATTTTGCAACAAAAAAATTAGTGGCTTGTTACAGTATATACTTATACAAAAAACTGAAAGCCAGTATAAGTTTAAAGTGTAATTTATTTATATCAACCTATTGAATAGTATAATAAACAAACGAAATATTAAAATCATATTCTTATTTAAATACATTAATTTATGATGTAGACAAGTTTATACCGGGTGATGCTAGTGATTATTAATTTTTGTATTTTTATAATTCTTATAATTTTTATATTAGGTCATTAGGTCATTTCAAATTTCAAATGACCAAATGACCAATAACCAATTCATTTGGTCATTTGGGCATGTTCATTTGGAATTGCCAACACTGCCCCAAATATAGTAATAATATAGCTATAGTGCCGATCTTATCCAGATTGGTAATTAATAGCTTCAACCTGTCTTTGACCATTTTGAAATATATTGTCAAATAAAAAATTGTCATCATCGTTCAAATTATTGCTAAGTTGTTCTACTTCTTTCAATGCATTGCTTATTGCAAAAGAAATATCATCAATTTCTTGAATATCAGCTGAATTTGTATCACTATATATATATGACGCTGAAACTTCTTCTTCATGCATGCTAATAAGTAAATTATTTTCATTAATTGATAAATCTGCAGGTTGAATCATACCAATAGATTCTGTAAGTTCGCATGCTAAACGGTGTGAACCGATGAATAGTTTGTATAATTTGCTTATCCGTAGGCCATAATCTTAGTTTTTCTAACATTAAGTCATCTAATTGTCCCTCATTATAATCAAAAAGATATCCTATTTATATTTTTAATATATAAATTTAATAATACTATCTTTAGTCATATATACGCCCCTTATAGCATACTATTAAAATTAAATTACCTTGTTTAATGGATTTTTCTTTATCAAAATTTAATTTTTGATCCCGTAAAGCCTTATTGTACTGACAAATCTTTGGAATCATTTGTATCAAGTCAAAATTAGTATTAATTTAACGAGCAATACCAAAAAAATGTTCACAGGCTTCAGAACCATGAAACCAAGATAATAATGGAATTTGCGGATAAAAATCATGATGTGCTTTTACCAACAAAATTATTAATTCTGCAAGTGATATAAATATAGCAAACCTTTGATGAGATAAAAAGTTTGTTCTTACTGATACAAAATCTGAATACTTTGATGCTAATGTTTCAATATGAAACTTCCATAAATGAAGAAAAAAATAGGCTGTCACCGCTATACGAATATGTTCAATAGGAGCAATATCACGATTAAGATAACGATCTATTAATTCTCCTATAATACAATATAATTAATATTATACTCTATAACAATAATATATAAAATCTTCATTTTAAAAATAACTTTAAAAAATATAGTAATTACTATATTTCATAAAGTTATAAGACAAAGTTATCATATATAATTTAAATTAAAACTAATCCATTACAAACAAATATATTGCAAATTCCTCCATATCTGACTCAATTTCATAATCTTTTCCAAGACATTGTTTCAGGTTTGATGAACAAAATGCTCGATATGCTGCACCATCATTCTGTCGATTTAGTTTAATTATATTATTTTTATACATTATTGAATTATATCGATTTAAAGATATAAAAAGTGCTGAAACCATACTGATGAATTTCCAAATGTTAATAAGCGTGCTCCTGACATTATGGCATTTTGTGCAGTCTTTTTTGCATATTTTGGGTCTTGTACACGAATTATAGGACCAATTCCATCCAAAATAGAGCATGAAAAACTAATATTTAAATCAGGCTCACAAATTGTTAGCTTTTTAGAAGTTTGAGTATTAAGAATTGATTGTTGTGCCTAAAATTCTGTAATTGCACCATCTGACTTTAATGATAAAATATGAAGTTGTAGTTGTAGTGCTATTTCCTCAACTAATTTTCTATATAACTTTTCAATATCTCTAGCAGTATCTGATCCTTTATTTGGAATAAGCACAATAACAACTAGTGGAAACTTCAGTAAAGGTATCTTTAAATTATAAATTAAATTAGTATTTGTTTAATAATACTAAATTGTTATAAATTTTCGAAATAACACCCATGTGCATCTCAAAATAATGCGCATTAATATCTTTTTTTTTTTAATCTTAAGACCCAGCGCTCTTCTCTGTAACCCTCCTTATGAGCAACCTCCACTTAACCCAACTCAGCTAAGCTGACCGGCTTGCCTTACGCCGCCCAGAAGACCTCCGTCGTCAGAGCTTTGGCCACTCAGAAATGTTACTGTGATGAAGGCTTCATCTGGCTTGCCTTTCGCCGCCCAAATGTGGGTCCGCACCGCATTATTTATACTTCCTGCAGGACCGGCCGAGCCACCTCAGTCCTGTTTCCTGTGGGTACGTATTCGTTACATGGAAACGCCGCCATCAAGTTCGTGCCTCATTGGACCGACCTTACATCTTGTATGACTTCGGTTATTCCTAATCGGGTTCTGACTATCAAATTCAATTTTACAGCCAAGCAGTATTGAACCGGCAACCTTTTTATTGGGGACCTGGGAGCATAACCGCTATGCTAACGACCCACAGGTGTGTGAATGCGCATTAATATCATGTTACGTGTATAGTTTAATTTATTAAGTAATTTGATCTTAATACACAGTTCAAAAAAATTAACCTATAGCGCACAGGTATTCAAAATAACATGCAGATGCCCGCTATTTTGAGAATTTACAGTATAAGTAAATCGCCTTGAAAATAATCTTATAGAACATAATAGCTACTATATTCTATAAAATTATTATCAAAGTAAAAACTTTATGTTAACATACCTGTAAAAGATATGTGCGAACTGCTTTAGTGACTCTATTTGATGATTTAATATTTGCAATTACGTTTGGAATATCTGAGTAGATACTTATATGTGTCTCTTCTTTTAAAAGAACCGATCCAATAATACATCCAATTGTAGAAAAATATTTTAGTTGTAGTTTTAATTTAGTATTATCTGTATCGCAGTGATTGGACCATCATATTGAATAGTATCAATAAGTCATTTAAAACGGGCAACATTCTCAAAACAAAGATCTGGATCAGTCAAATAATCCTTATTAGTACGACACAATTTTTTAATTATTAAAAAATAATTGTTAATAAATAATAAAAAATTTAAATAGTGCACAATAGACTCTAAATTATGAATATTTTGAATACAAAATTCAAAATAACGTTAATTTCAATTTTTTAAATTTTATATAGTATCGAATAATTAATACCTGAGTGATTGAATACCTCTTCCTTCCAAATTTTGACGAAATAAATCTAGGGCTCTTGGACTAATACTTCTCAAAATAACTAAAAAATTTGTAAACGCTTCATTATACTTCATATTTTGTTTGCCTTTATTCTTAGCTTTTTGTTCAGCAGCATCACTCATCACTTTGCAAAGTTCTAAAAAAATGGGTGAATCTTTAAATGCTCCATTTATAGCTTTATTAGCTAATATAATCCAAGGATTTGATGTCTGATCTTCGTTATCATTATTAAGTAAATTCCATATATCACGAAGATCAATATTTTGCAGATAATTTTTCAAGGCACTATTTTCCCAATAAAATTTAGATGTAAATTTAATATTTTTCTAACGATGGCATTTTTTGTATAATTCTATTAGGACCCCGAAATATACATAGATAGGTCAGGTTAGTTATAGGGTTACTAAAAAAAAAAGATCTGCAGAAAAAACTTTATAAATAGAAAAGATCTGCATAAAAAACCTCAACCTCATACCTGACCTATCTATGTATATTTCGGGGTCCTATTCTATTACAGAGCATTTTATCTGATCGAATATAATGACATTCATTACAAATACTGCCTTTCTCGGCAATTCCTGAACTTGTCTTAGCATGCACAGCATTACCTATATTTAAAAATATTTAGAACAGTAATAATAATGATTGTTTTAAATCAATAATAATATTAGTTTTATGCACCTAATTCAGATAAAATAGCAATTATAATTAAAATTAAATGCATGAATTAATATTAAATAATATATAATAATTTATATAACTTACTATTTCGATCTATTTGCCAAATAGACTCTGCATACAAAGTATGATTTAACTTTTGTTTTTGACTATAATTTAGCTTTTTTCTGCTGAATTGTAGAGATTGGAACCATTTAACTGTTTAAAAATTGCTCTATAGTTCTGGGCAGAATTATGTTGGTCGTAGGCCCGAATTATTTTAATGCCAGCCAAATTAAATGGCTAAATGGTTAAACGATTAAACGATTAAACGATTAAGAAAAATTTTAGGCGGTTCCAATCCCTACTGAATTGCTGAAAAAACAATGTTGGAAAAATTTCACGTGCAACAACTTCTACACGACGTGAACCACCAAACTGTGCTGGAGTATGTTTGATATAATTAGAAATTTGTTCAGATTGAAGACCTTGGCAAATTGATCATTTTTTGGATATTTGTTTATTATTTAATAATTCATTATTTGTAGAAATAGTTAATGTTAATACGTTGTTATCAGTGTTTAAAATAGAAACTTTAATTTACTGGTACATGCACCTGTTATATAAAAAAATACCAGTTCAAAAAAAACTCCTGCATTAGTAGAAAATGATCATCAGATCATTGGGAGCATATAGATGCACGCACCAGTTACTTCAAAAAATTCCGGACCATGCACCATTTGTTGTACCAGCCCAATTTTAAAATACTCGTATATGCAATATAAAAAATGGTAGATCCAGATTTTTATCATGCTATTTTATACACTGGTTGACATGCACTTTTTCTATTTCATTTGTTTCATCTATTGGTAACAGATCATCATCATCCATGTTGTCATAAATATCCGAATCCCATTCAGTTTCCTTATTATCCAAACCAAGTTGATTATTAGTAGGTTTAAAAAATTATAAATTGATCTTTGGTTTTTTTTAGCTTTGCAACCAGAACTTTTAGCATGTCGATCTAGATAATCTTTCTGCTATTTTCGGTTTAGCTTAATCTTTTTACTTCATATACATACAACCCTTTTTGAATTGATAATATGAGCACAAAACTCATGTTTTATCAATCGTTCTTTACTATATTTCCACTTAGACATTTTAAAAATGTCAAGATATTTTTCAGCTACAGATAAATCTTTGTATTTATTATTATGTATTATTATTTGCTTATTTATGTACTATACTAATATTATATTTTTTTATATAATATCATTAGTACAAATACTTGATATTTATAATTTAATTACAGTTTTCAATAATAAGAATCTTACTTGGTATCCTATATACTTTCTGATATTCTTATTAATTCATACTTGTTTGGCTTTCGTTTATCATAAAAGTACTTCTACTTTATAATGCTTACAAATTCTTTTGCTTAATATTAAATTGTCAATTGTATGATTATCTACCAAATTTAAAAAGCTCAGGGTCAATTTTAGTTCTATATTAAGAATACTTTAAATTAAATATGTCACATTCAAACATATAAGTAAATAAATATGTCATGTTCAAACATAGTTGAGTAAATAAATATGTCGCATTCAAATATTGTTGAGTAAATACGGTAAGATATAAGTGCAGCAAAAAAACACTTGCTATAACGAATTTTTTTTGATAGTACATACATATATTCTAATATTAATTTATAACAAAACTATACATCGACAACCTCTTACTATTTTAAAATCTAATTAAAATTATGCAAACTGAAAATCTAACTTTTTTAAAAAATTTTGTTTTTTTTTTAAGCAAATCTAGATCTTATATATAAAAAAGCTACTAAGTTGGCTACACATCTAATTCACTGACCTATATACTAATAGCTCGGGGTCCTGTTTGAATGTATTTTCCTTGCCATGTAATTTTTCATGATCTATTATTTGAGTTAGTAAAATAGAAAAAGAGAATATCGGTTAGTAATCAAGCCTTTTATAATAAATTATTAAATGATTAAATCTGTGATTGACCCTATAGTTAAATTACGTATTAAATTGTACCTGTGATCATGTGAAATCATAAACTCGATTCATGGTCAGGATTAAAGGTGCTAGTGAAATAAAATTAAAGTAGTAAGATAGTTTTACCACTATTGTATTGTATTGGTGAAACTGGTGAACCTAATGTTACCAGTATCTCTAATTAGAATAACCTATTGAAACCCAGCTGCATCTTATATTAGAGAAAATAAGCAGTATTTTAGCATCCATGTATATAAATAATAAAAAACTATTAGAAAAAATAGTAAAAAAAAATATTCAGAGCATTCAGTGCCAAAAACTTAATACAGATTCCTGTAACTTCTGTGGTATCTTTAGAACACATCCTTGAAACAAATTGTTAAATGCCTCAATCAAAGCCTACAAATTAGAGTATATTAGTTATTATTTGTTTTTAGCTTATATAACATGTCAAAATCAATAGCTTGTAAAATCCAATAATAAATCAATCTGCAAGGTCTATTTCCACTATATAAATCTAATAGTTATTGTTTTCAAACCTGATAACTTTTTTCTTGTCTATTTTGCTTTGTTATTGATTTAGTTTTTACTATTACAATGTGTAGATATAATTAAAAGTTTCAGGGTCGATAGAAAGAAAAATGTTTACCAAACCAAATAGTTGATTTACACGTTAATTTGTTGTAAATCTTCATAGGCTGTAGAAATTTAAACAATTTAAAAAATCATAATAAAGTAAGTTTGTTTATTTACAACTTAGATATTATAAACTTAACTACCTTTTAATAAAAATTAATATTCTTTACTATTACTTCCAATCAGATATTTGAAAGAAAAACTTAATAATAGTTAATACAAAGCTAGAAATTTTTGTCACAGGTTAGTCACTTTTGTAGGTTTCTAAAAATTTTTGCGTTATTATTTATATATAAATGAATACAGCAGTAAATAGATTTATTAACCTGTAACTGTCGATTCTAGATTATGTATAGTAAGTAATTTTGAAGAGACATATTGGAGGTCAAATAATTGTTCTAGCTTGTGCAGTTATTTTCTTGAACAATTAATAAATTCAATATTAATAGAACCTAATATCATAATAAAAATGGTACAGTAATATTTCTTATTATATGCCAAACCTGTGTTAGAAATATCTTATTACTATAATCTTCTGGTTTGTCGATCATCATAAAAATTTTGTTACAGGTCAATAACTAAGTTTTGTATTGGTCAAGTACTATTAATCTAAATCATGAATCTTGGTCTAAATATTATTCTCTGTATTCTATTTTGATTTTGGTACATCAAGATTGTGATCTAACCACTGGCCTGGGACCTGTGAATGAAATTTGGCATAGAATTAATATGAATAAATAAATTAAATAATAAACAAATATCTTATTTGAACACTTCGATTGATGCATATATTGATTAAAAATAATAAATAAAAAGCTTAATGCTTGGATCTATTAATAGTCTTTGTACCTACTAATTTAATTAATAGAAACAAAAAATTAAATAAGTGAATAACTTTATACTTATAGAGAAAATAAACACTCATAAATTATATAGAAATCAGTAGTATTTTAAATACTTTAATTAATAAATAGTCATTTATCTATATTAAATAAATTTGAATAATAAATGAATAATCTATTTTTAATAAATCTAATAACTTACTGATTATCAATAAGAATCTAATAATGCCTGAAACATTATCTTGGAACAATACGGTAAATTACTATTAAACTTTGCTACTAAATCAATGCTATTAATAAAGAGGTATGGTTAATAAAGAATAAATAGCTTATTTTAAATGTATTGATTCTAAATAATTATATATACTGACTAAAGTTAAATGAGGATAGATAGTATGAAAAATCTATAAATAATATACTTTTATCAACTAAATTAATACAAACAAGAAGGAATTAGATAAAATATTTTTAAGTTTTCCTGATAATAATAAAATTTTGGGTTGATAGCAATTTTCAAGATATTATGGAATAAATAAAAATGAAAAAAAATTATTAATTATTAAGAGATATATAAACCAATTAAAAATACAAACAATGGGTGTGGCGACTTAGAAAAGTTGATAAGTTGTCACCCCCCAAGTGGCAGGTCTAGGGTTCAAATCCCACTAATGACGCTTTGAAAAATAAACCTGTGTTTCGGTAACTGTTTCCTGTCGATTGGTTGGGTACATTACCTGTAGTCCTTGGTTACCATCTCGAATGGGAGTCTTCGGGCGAAGTTGTGCCTCGTGATACAGACAAATCCAAGGAACCGGGGAAACAGAAACCCATTTGGCAAGACCCGAGTAAGGAGGTAGCAAAGATCTTTAACGGTGCTACCAAAACCAGAATATCAGAAACCGGAGCTGGAGAACTGGACGATATGACCTTCGGAGGAGAGGGTCCACCAACCTGGCTGCTAGAGTCGTACCGGAGGAAAAGGACCTATGTTATAGAAGTAGGTACCAGGGGGGAAAAAAACCATGATGGCACCTAATGCCGGGTAGATCAGCCCTCACGGGCCAACTGGATTGGAAGTCTAGAAAACCGGTGAAGGACCGATAGGAAAGTGATGGTGGGTACCGGGGTTGGAGCGAACCTTACAAGGGCAGAAGTAGGTATTGGTAAGAGGACAGAGGTAACCCTGTCTCGCAAGTGTTGGCCTCGGCCATAGCGATAAGTACCGAAATGTAGGTGAATACCTGATATGGGACAGGTACCGCTCTACCAAGTCTCCCGTCGAGGATAACAGGACCGGGAATACCCGGCTGGGTTCTAAGGCAATGGAAAGCATCCGGAACTTGCTGACTGACTTATGTACGGGCCTGTTCTGGAGATACAAGATGGGTTGGCAGGTGGAACATGAATCATAGGGTTTAAATAGGCAATTCCTGTAGTTGGGTTGCAGGTATGGCAGCTATGTGGAACCCTTGGGCGGACCACTTAAATTAGACACCAAAAGTGTATGTGTGGCTAGATGTATCCTCATCTAGGACCAGAGGGTTTAAATAGGCAATTCCCGTTGTTGGGTTGCAGGTATGGCAGCTAGTGTGGAACCCTTGAGCAGACCACTTAAATTAGACATCAAAAGTGTACGTATGGCTAGATGCATTCTCGTCTATGTAACAAATGCCGGTACTCCCCTAGAGAATACCAACGGCCCTAATATCTTGAATAAAATTCCTAAGTCCCAAGATGGGCACTTTAATTAAAAAAAAAAAAAAAATACAAACATTTGAAATTATAATACTAAGTCTGATTATAATTTTATGAACTGTCACACGTCCAAGCCTCTAATGATCCCTGCTTTTGCGGTGCAGTTTGTTATATTTTCAACTTTTTGATTGCAACAATACCAAATAAAGCATACATATAAGAATATTTGAAAAATTTTTAGCAAATCCAAGAGTTCAAAAGACCTATTTAGAAATATTTTATCAATAACAAGGTCATAAAACAGCAAAGTTTCCAACTTATTAATTGATTAATAGGAGTTGTTGTTATAATATGAGAAAAAGAAGTAAGAATTAAAAATAACTTAAACATCTAGTTAATTTTGACTATTAGGAAAAGTACAAAACAACTATAAGCCATCAAGAAAAATTAAGAAAGTTTGAAAACACTCCTATTGCAAAATCAAAAAAATAGTAAATAGATACATTCAAACTATTTTTTGTCTTGTAGTTTTGGACTAAACTGTAGAAAGCCTGTGTAATCTTCCTCTCCTCACTACAGACAATGATACTACAATGATAATTTGACGATCGCGCTCTCTTTAATAATGTTTTTATAAAAAAAATAAATAAAATATATGACCTGCTTTTAAGGGAAGGAGTACGCAGACTCTAAACCATTTAATGCGAGTCCCTGCGCCATATGGGCCCTCAAAAGTAGAAACCAAGGAATTTGGCTGATCACGGGTTTTGAGAAAATCGGCAAAAACTATTTTGTTACACAAAATCAAAACAATCTAAAATTAGGTTATTCATGATTAACAAACCTGTTTAAACAGGATTATTAGATCTGCAGATTCTGTATTACTATCTGTAAATCTCAGTAAATCTATTTTTAGATTATAGCGTCAAAAGCTTTTAACCGTTGTATCACAAAAATTTATTAAGTAATCAGACTTTTATTATTAAGTAAAAAAGATTGGGCCTAAAATTTTACACCTAATCAATCAAACAGGTCAATTTTCAAAAAATAGTCAAATTCCTTGGTTTCTACTTTTGAGGGCCCATATTATTTCTCTAAACATAGTCAGAGGCCCTATTGCTTCAATAATAGAAACGAAATTTTTTGCTTGACTATGGATTTGAAAAATTTTAAGTGGAAAAAATGATTTATATATATTTATTTAAGCCTCATGTACTGTACGTACATGGTGCTCAAGAAATGTTTCAAGTTAGTATGTGGCTTGCTATATTTGGAAACAATAGTATGTGAGACAGTTCAGCAGACAAGCCATAAATGGAACGGAGTGATATTGAAAATTTCACAAAGTGTATACCAGGAACGGAGTAATGCATACCAGGAACGGAGTGATGCATATCACATATACCAGGAACAGACAATTGAAATTGGTGTTACTCTGCAAAATCTTGGATTTGATTGGTCCACGTGATATTATTCATCACTTGATGCTTAATTCTCACCTATCTATCGTCGCATGGGCCGTCTTGATGCTTAATTTTCACCTGTCTAACATGGACCATCTTGAATTCTGCTGAACGGTAATTTGAGTGCCTGATTTCTTAGCATGTTAAGGCTTTATGTGTATGAATATGTAGTTAGATTTTTATTATTGCTCCACGAATTTGAAAACGTTTTGTATAATGGTCTTAAGTTCAGCAAGTGCAAGAACAAATGCAAGTGCAAGAACAATTGCTCTGCAATAAATAAAAAAAATCATGATATTAATAGAAAATAGTGAATTTATTAGCAAAATTACATTTCACTAAAGATTTAGATGATTGATTTCATAAAATTTTTGGTTAGAATTTTTGCTGTTTAGATTATTTAATAATTCGTGATCAAAAATGTTAAGACTAAAATATCGATGAGCAAGTTATAATCAAGAATGTATCACAATTCAAATTCTAGCAACTGTATTATGATAGTACCCAATCAACCTTAGCCACATACAGTATTGTGTATTAATTTGTAACAAAATTCTTTACATTGCCACATGTGATACATTTGGAAGAATCCTGTTTTAAGTACCGGAATTAGGAACGTAGTGAAACAGAGTATATGATCTAATTCATATTTCACAGATCTTAATCCTGATTTGATGCAATAATCGAATAATTTTATTACATAATGTTACATTCTTGCTAATTGAAATTAAAATCAAGTTTGGATTTTGATTAACAATGGGTTCGTGGGTTCGTTGGGTCATGACTAGTGATGTGCAATATACAGTATTGTACGTTAAAATTTTTGCCAATCATATATTTATTAAGAGGCATCTAAAAAATATATTATTTTGTTAATAAAATAAAATTCTTACGTATTGTTATTAATATGTCATTATTTGAATCAATAATAAGTTAACAATGTTTTCGTTGTTTTTTTTTCTCAATAAAAAGAAGCGATGCAAAATTTGTTCTAAGCTTGACCTTAATATTTTCAGCTTTATTTCGTTAATTACAAGCAAGAAACCATAAAATTAGTATCAAAATACTTTTGTCGCTTATGAGTCAAAATTAAATTTAATGGTCAAATGTGAAAATAAACAATGTTCGACCGTCTAAAAAGATATTTAATTAAGTTTGTATTTTAAATTTTTAATTACTAATAAGTTAAAAGTTAATTAATTGCAGATCTGCCTATAAAGGTTAGATTTACTATAGCACAAATCTTATTATAAAAAAGTATAAGCATTCATATTTATAATAAAAAGTAGGTAGCAATCAAATCGCCGACAATCACTTCACAGACATCAACCTACACCGACAATCATTTTACCGACAAGCTTTTTTTACTGACACAAAATTCGCCGACACTTGATTTACCGACAAATTCCTTTTCACCGACATGTTGATTTTACCAACACACACTTCACCGACAGTCACATTTATCGACAAAATCAACTTACCGACAAGCTCATTTTACCGAAAATAGAATATACTGACAAGCTTATTCTACTGACAATACAATTCGTCGACAATACAATTTGCCGACAATACAATTGCTAGCAATACAACTTGTTGACATATGAGACCACAGCAATATAATAAACTACTAAGAATAATTATGTATTATATAATTTATTAATAATTACAATAAAAATTGCACATTTTATTACTGTAATGACGATAACAAGTACTTATTGTCATGGCTGATGCTGAAGTTATGACCTATTATGATATAAAAATTTAAAATTTTCTTTGAATGTTTTTTTTCGTCTTTGTCTTATAGGGTTAGGGTAGGGTAAGGGTAGGGTTTGGGTATAGATTTCATATTTATAGAGTATATGTGGATTTTAGCAGGGCTTATAGTTTCAAATCGAGACCCTATAACTTCAGCATCAACCGTGATACTTAAGGCATCTGGCGAATTATTTGTTGGTAAATTGTATTGTTGGTAGAATAATCTTGTCAGTAAATTCTATTTTCAGTAAGATGAGCTTGTTGGTAAATTGATTTTGTCAGTAAAATTAACTGTCAGTAAAGTGTGTGTTCGTAAAATCAATGTGTCGGTGAAAACATGCTTGTCGGCAAATGAGTGTCAGCAAGTTAGCTGTCAGTAATAAAAGCTTGTCGGTAAAATGGTTGTCGGTGTAGTGTTATGTCTGTGAAGTGATTGTTGGTGAAATAATACGAATCCATAAAAGGTAACCATTATCTTTAACAAATTACACAATTTACATTTGGAATACGTAAATCGAATCCCAACCATACTACCTGTATTTATAAATCCTTTATTATATTATGTTCGTAAAATTTTATATGAAGGAAAGAAAGATTTCATAATAGTTATACTTGTTAATGCTATTTAATTATGTTCTAACCTAGTTTTTTAACGTTTACTACTGGTAGTTCTACTTGCATCACTGTTAGCTTTTGTAAGTGCTTGCTCTGATGCTTCTTTTTTAAAGCTTGCATTGTACCTTCTGATCCAGCTCTTAATAGTTTTTACGGACAGTATTTCCTCAAACGTTAGTTTTCCAGTTTTAGCCAAGGCTCCAAGATCAGAATGCATGTCCTCAGGAGAGTAACAATCTGCAGCTTTTAAGTTACTAGCCAAAAAAAACCCTTGCAAATATTGCAATACCCTTTTGGTCATATGCTTTCTCGCACCCTTATTACCAAGTTTCATATTCTCTTTTAGAGCCCATTCTGTGTCAAAAGGGAAATTCTGATCAATACTATATAACTGGTAGTTTAGTTTGCAGAAATTATATCGTTATATATCATTCATATATATAATTACCTTTACCTTTTACAAAGTTTAGGCAAGTGCAAATATATGTAAAAAAAAAATCAATACAACAGGTATGTATATATATATGTACACGCATATATGCATGTATATATATTACCTGATGCTTCAGCTAATTCATTGCTACTAACTAAACAAATACAAATCAATTTAAAGATAGCAGGTATAGTATATAGTTATTGTATCTATATTACCTGTTTCTTCATTTATTTCATTTAGCAATAATTCTAATTTTTTAGAGATTGGTATTATCCATGCAGTTTTTGGTATGGATGACTCAAAAAATGTCGGAAATGGTTTTTTACAAAAGAGTGCAATTTGTGCGGGTTGGAAGTTATTCTATACACCTATATGAGGAAGAGTACAGGTACAAATATATATAGCAAATTTACCTTTTACGGGCCAGAACTACTCAAACCATTTGGAGATAACAGGTATAGTCTTGATTATTTTTTATTGGTGTCAGTTTCTGATTGTTGGCTTAATATATTATATTGAGCGATACATAGCTGATAGGTATGAAGTTATATTATCGAAAGTAGATTATACCAAAATACTGATATATTATTTGGGTATTAATATCTTGATAACTTCGAATTATACATTTTGTATGGTATCCTGCTACAAATAAGTACTACATTTTTATATTTCGTGCTATTATGCTAGTTTTTTTTTTTGAGTTACATCTCATATCCTCAACAGGTTATTTCTTTTATAGACAATTTACCTAATATCATGCCGGCAACAATTTACTACCTGCATTTTAATTCTATATGATGTTCGGTAAATGGCCTATAGTAGAAATATCTGTTGGGAAAATGAACGGCTGCAATTTAATATACCTGAAAGAAAAATTAGGTTATAGTAAGCAAAAAAGCATAGATTTTATGAATACTTTTTACAATCAATTTTCGTGTTGGTAATTTTAGATACAAGCAATGAAGTGTGGTGATTACTTTTTTGAATACTTATGCGTAGCATATCACGATTAATTTGATATAGTAATGTAAAATTCTTCTCTATTGATACGTATAGAATTTTCTTATTATATCAAAGTTGATATTTTTTTGTTAATTTTAATCAAGCAATTACCTTAATGATACCGATGCTTCTGCTAATGAATTACGATTTGGTTCTATATGTGCTATAGAGGTCCCACTTAGATCTTGAAGTGCTGTTTCAATATTTGCACCATTGGTAAGATCATGCCCAATCTGATGTATCTTTTAATTGCATGTGCAATCTATAATTGACAATATTATTAGTAGATTAAAAAAAATCCAATGCATCAATAGTACTTATTGTTATTTAACCTGCCATTTATTATTTATTTATACTGTATATTGCGAAATAAGCATGCATTTATATCTGGCAAAAGAATATTATAATTGAAAAGATATTATGCAAAGAATAGTATTCAAAATCATATGAAAGGTAAATTACATGTTTAATGATAATATAGAATGGCAGGTTAAATGTAGCATTGTTAATTGAATTTTTTTTAATTTTAACTAGTGTATATTAAATCTACTTGCAGCTGCATCGTCATGAATACAGTCTCGAAACATGATGTGGTGAACCAGGCATCTTGTTTGGTATTGGTACTCCAATGATCATAGGCCTGAATATCCAAATTTTCACTATCATTTTTGTCTTTTTGAAATACCAAAATTGTATGCAATATTTATCTGCCTTTTCCAAAAAATTGGCTTTTTGTTTCTTGAACCGTTGCAGACAAAATTTGCATCTTATAATCAACCACAATAACTGCCCCATCATTATTAAGTTCACATAATGTGGAATTAAATTGAGCACTTAGATATGTTTTATGGGTTTGATGGGCCAAATAGCATGTTAGTTATTCTTGACATTCTGTAAGTTTTGCATAATATGAACTATCTAGTTTATTTATTAGAGTTGCAAATATACTAAAAAATTTGTCACATTCTAGGCATCGTGAAAAATGTTGCTTTTTACATTCGCCGAAAGCAAATAATAAACAATGATTGATGCAATCTATGTGACCAATTGTACCATTTTTATTTACGACCAATTCATTTTTGTAATTCCATTTCAGGTGATAGCGCAATAATTCTACTTGATTAATAAGATCATCCTGCAAATTTTACATTAATAAGAATACAATTACTTCTGGATATAACGACCTTTATATAACGAACCTACTCTATAATGAACTTTTTTAAAAAAAATTATTTAGAATTCGATATAAAAGCATAATATATTATTCTATAAGGAACTTAGAAATTTTTATTATAAGAACTACCAGTTCGTTATAAAAAGAGTTGGCTGTATAACAATTTTTTTTTCTTACTAACCTATAATGTTTTATACAAGATGCTTCTACTAATCATCTCAATAATGTCTTCAAAAGGTTGGTAGCCATAGTCATTACATATTAAACATAATCCTCCTAAGTCTTCTCGATATTGAACATGACCATTTTGCAAACGGGCCATAAAAGATGTATATTTCATTCCATCTGGATAAATAGCAGAAAACTTTTCCCAAAGCACACTTTTTTGGTCTCTTAGATAAAGTACAGGTAGTTGTGTTTCTGAATCTACTTTATAAGAACTCATATTAATGTTTTCTTTGTCATTAAAGAATAATTCAAATTCCTTTTCCTTGATAATAGAGATTCTTGAACGATTAATAATAGGTTTTTCTAATGCAATGTATTCAGGTTCATTAATGCGAGAAAACTTTCTTGCTGCATTGATCGTTTGGGAGGATACCTAGGTTATACAATTTATTACATATATAATATTAATAATCTAGTTTTTAGTTCAAAAAAATTTTTTTTTATTAAAAAACCCCTACTAAGAGACGCCAGATGGCGTACTTAGTTCAAATTTTAATAAAAAATTAGCACAAACTAGTTTTATTGTGAATTTGAACTGGATACTAGCTATTTATGCGGTGTCATTTAAAATGCCGAAGAATTAAATCACGATAGTACTATAAACTAACATATGAAATATCAAACAAATGATATGCTATTATATTATTAACCCGAAATCTAAATCTCGAAAAATCTAAATGATTATAATTCCGAAGAATTAAAATCTCATAAACATAATCTCGAATGTAATAATTCTGAGTTTTATTAGGGTTAGGGTGAAATCCTATGTTAGTTTAAGGGTAGGTATTAGCGGCATTATAGTTACTTTGATCTTATACATATTTTAATTTGACATCTCGACATTTATATTACATTCGAGATTATGTATTTATGGAATTGGAAACAATAATTATTCAAGAATTTTTTTTGAGACTTAGATTATAGTTAAAGTATGTCAATATATCACGATATTTCATGTGTCGGGTTATAGAACTATCGGGATTAATATCTATAGATATATATATAAATAAATTTATCTTACTTTTAATTCATCTATCAATTTTTGATATTTAAAGTTTTCTGCGATAATTGATAGTATTCTAACTTTACCATCTATTCCTCTAGAATTTACATCATAACTATTGCGAAAGCAGTTCCAAAATATCTTGTCTAATGAAGCTTGTAATGATATATCCGCTTTATTAGATGAAGTCGGTGATATTTTAAAAACCCATCCTCAAATGGATTTTTAAGAGTATTATGGTCTGTTTCAGGATTAGGTGCCTTTGTCCAAAATTCTATCTATATTTTATTTATTTTTATTAGTTATTGATTTTTATATTATCAATTGTTAATAAAAAAATAGGTATGATCTAATCTTGAAGTATGAAATGATATATCATAGTTTACAGTTCATTTCCTAGCAACACAATAGATTATATTCTGTTGTCAAAGTAATTTCGATAAAATGAAATGAAATTCTGAGTTTGGATCATTGCTTTACCAAATTTAGCATTTGAAGATTCTTTAAAGGCTAAATCTAATAAGGCAATAAATTCAAATTCAAAGTTTAGACTTTTTTTTGTAATGTTTGAATTAATTGATTTCAAGTATGTTGAAATTCTAATTCAAATTCAAAAAAACCCAAAGCGTAATATGTCAATGAAGTCTTTAATTAGTAAAAATTATTTATCTGATTAATTTTATCTAACTTGTTTTTTTTTTTTGCTACAAAGAAGAATAAAGCTTCAGATTTTCAAGTTTATCATTTATTATTCACCAGATTTAGCTATGTGATTACAAATCATATATGTTATATTAGATTTTTAAGGGCTGAATCTAATAAATTAGAAATGATAAGCATGAAAGCCCAATATCTTATTCTCTCTTGACGGCATTCATATCAGAGGATTTTTTGTTACTAATATTAATATGCTATTATGACAAAAATTTTAGAAATAAGGATATTATACAGAAGACAGATCGAAACTATTTTAACCAAACTTTGTGCAGAATTATAATAATGCCATAATAGTTTTGTAGTATTACAGTTATTAATATAATTTCGATAAGTCTTTTTTTTATTTTTTAATTACAACCGTTAATTTGTTAATTCAAATAAATTTCTACTAATTAAAGTTAGATTCTTAGTATTTCAGATTGGTAATCAAAATATAATGATTGTCATTAATATTACGATTATTATTTGATTACCAATATAGAATAATAAGATGTTATTAATTTATGTTAATTTACCTCTGAAATTTCTTTATTATATGGAGTAATTTCTGTACAGCCTGCTGCGTGAAATATTGCATGCGATGCCTACAATTCGCGAAGACAAAATTTATAATCATGTTCATATACTTTTTAATGTGAGTATGTAGTTCAATTATGTTACTTTTTTGCATTTTCCAAATTTGAAATACTTGATACTATCCTTCATTTGATTTACTAACTGTTTTTTTTAAATATAATTCAAATAGATAATTCATGATAGCTTCATTGTCCCAATCTGCTACCATGCAATTATTAGGTATAGATATTTGATTAAAAAATTTGGTTTTGTGTGCTTGTTCTAATTTATTTAAGGTTGTGGGATGATTTATGCCAAATAAAGTTTCTCTGCAAATAGATTTTAATACCCAGTTTGATGCCAAATGGCATTTGGTAAAATGTCTTTATATTCATTAACAATTTGACTATCGTGATAAATCGTAATTGAATATAAATTGTTATTGATACATTGTGAAAAAACTGATTGTTTAGTTTTATATTTATGAAAAAATAATGCTATATAATGATTACCAATTTTATTGGAGTTTGAATACATAATACTACCAAGCGAACCCACAAAAATAAAAATATTTTCTAATTTAATTATAAGGGTAAAAAAGGTAACGTTTTCTAATAATTTTTCAGCAGTTTTTTTGATCTAAACCTAAATATGCGAGCCCTGAAAATTTATCTTAGTACCATAAAGAGATTGATATACGGAAGTTATTGCCATAAAAGCACTTGTAGCTGTGTTTGGGTCAAAATCCCTACAAACAAAATCCCAACAGATCATAATCTCGACAAAAAATCCTGCCAATCAAAAATCCCGACAATCAAAAAAAGCTTTCCTTGAGCAACTTTACTATAAAATCAACTAAACCAAACTCTAGCTTAGGCGCTCACCCTAACTCTAACCTAACTTAAATAAATTTAATAATTTTTTTGTTGTCAGGATTTTTGGGATTTTTATTGTCAGGATTTTTTTGTCGGGATTATGACCTGTCGGGATTCTGTTTGTCAGGATTTTGACCCGCCCCCTGGTAACTATGCCACTTCTTTGTCCACTTCTATCACAAATATACCTAGGTTGTAAAGAACTATATAGAACGTACTATACGAATAATAAAAGGATTTTTATTTAGTTGAATCATAACTTCAAGCCCAAATCATATAGAAATAGATAAGATGGGTCTTCTGAAATAACCCACCAATTGCGTAAATACGGGCCATAATAAAGTTCTGGAACTATTGTGCCAGTTTTAATAAGTTCTCCTGGAGTTATATGTGTACTTGATATTTAATCTTTAGAGGAAATAAAGATTTTAAATAAGACTTTTTTTATTAAAAAATATAGCACTATAGTTATTAATTGTAATTTCACTAATCACACGTGGATCTGCAATTAAATTATTTTTTTTATTTTTTTTGTTTTGATTTCGTATTTACATTAAATTATTTTTTTTTATTTAAATTATTTTTTTTTATTTAAATTATTTTTTTATTTAAATTATTTTTTTATTTAAATTATTTTTTTTTATTTAAATTATTTTTTTTATTTAAATTATTTTTTTTATTTAAATTATTTTTTTTTTATTGTTTTAGTTTTTTTTTTAATTTTTTTATTGTTTTTTTCTTAAAAATTTATTATTATTATTATTATTTTTTTTTATTAATCTTTAAAATTTTAGCTGCTCTTTTCTATTTATTTTTAATATTTTTTTTTAATTATTTTTAATTATTATATTTTTAATTTATTTTTTATTTATTTTTTTTAATAGTTTTTTTAATATTTTTTATTTAAATTTTTATTTTTTTATTTAAATTTTTATTTTTTTATTTAAATTTTTATTTTTTTATTTAAATTTTTATTTTTTTATTTAAATTTTTATTGTTTTATTTAAATTTTTTTTTTATTCTGTATACGATTTTTTTTATTCTTATTATATTATTATTATAGTATTAATTATATTTATTTATTTTTTTATTTAATCTGTTCGTCTTTCTGGATCCAGATCTAAATTAGATCTAGATCACTTTTTTTATAATTAGATAAGTATAGTATTATATAAAATTTTTTTTGATTGGTTTTTATTTTTTATTTAACTTTTTTGAACTTTTTTTATTAGAATGCGGTAGAGGAGATTAAAACTAGAGATCTATAGTCCTTACCAACCACCATCCTTATCTAAGCACCGTTGTAAGATTAGGGTTTAACAGAGATTAAACGGTTCTTATCGGTACGGTTTTTTTTTGTTTCTTCTTTTTTCAGCTTTTTTAAATTAGTACTAACATTTATATTCGGGTTTATATATTTGTCATTAGTTTTATCCATTTGCATTTCCCAGAGTTTCTTCGTTGTTGGTGTCGTCTCTTTTGCTATTGGCATATTACCTGAAGCTTTTTCGTCAGTGGCGTTGTCTATTTTTGTGTTCTTTTGTTGCTAGTGTATTACTGTTATTGGTGAAAATACTTTTATCGCTGGCGTATTACCTGGGCATTCGGGGTTCTTCTTTGTACAGCGAAATATCAGTTTTTTTTTTTGTTTCAACGTTTTATTCATGCAGTGCTAATTCTTTTTAGGCTCAGAATAGGTGACCATTGCGTCTTGCTTTTTTGGTGCATTACTAGATATGTTTGTTGTTGGTGCCAAGTTTGTGATGCTGTATTTGGCACTTTTTTCATTGTTTCGTTCGTTGTTGGTATTTAGTGAATAGGAAAGCTAAAGGTGTTAGATTATATTAGATGTTTAGATAAAAGGATGATGTCTCTACAGTGTCTCTACGGCATTTTTTGGTGTCTTTATAGTGTTTATGTAGTGTTTTTATGGTGTTTGTGTAGTCATTTTTGTAGTATCTTTTGTAATATATTTTGTAGTTTTTTTTTTAATTAATAAAAATATATTATTTTTTATTATTTTTCTGAAATTTATAATTGACCAATATTAAATATTTGTAATAAATTATTTTATTAATAAAAAAATATGAATATTCAAATGTATTCTTTTAATATATAAAAATTTGCTAATATTTAATATTTAGGTGAGCATATAGTAATTTATTATTATTCGCTTTTGGTTATTTTTTACAATCTGCGCAGATGATTGAATTGTTAATTGTTAAAAATCTGCGCAGAAAATTAAATCTGCAAAGAAAATTAAAAAATTAATTATATAAACTCAAATCTGAAATTGTATAATTTCTAGTAAAATTTGAACTTATATGATAATTTTGTATAAAGCTTTTAATAAAATCAAGTGTATAAGGTTATATTAAAATTTTGAGTTTGGATCTGAGTTATCAGAGTTCTTCAGGGTCCTTTCAAAATCTTGCACAAGCCAACTCAAACTTTTAATACTTTGCAAAAATACACAACTGATTTTTCTAGCAATTTCTAAATTTTCAAGAATGCTTTTTTAAAGAAATAAAGTTTAGTTAGAGCTTTATTTATTTTTTGTTTAATACAATTTGTTTTTGTTTTTTGGTTTTTTTTTTTTTTAAATTTGTTTTATATTTTTTTTGGCACTTTGTAAAAACAGAACCCTTATTTTCTAGCACTTTGCAAGAAAACCAACTTAGACTTTTTTAGCACTTCACAATTTTTTTAGTATTTTGCAAGAACTTTCGCAATTTTTGAATTTGCAAGAATATGAACTTTTATTTTAAAAAAATAAAGATTTGGAACTTCATTTATTTTTTTTATTAGTTTGCTTATATTTTTTGATTTTTTGTTAGTTTTTTTTTTACTTATTTTTTTTAATTTTTAATTTTTATTTATTTCTGACTTTTTCAATACTTTGTGGCTTTTCTGATACTTTACAAAAACACTAGCTTTAACTTCTCTGCTACTTTGTAAGAACATACTAGATTTCTCTGGCAATTTGCAAAAACACAAACACTTCTAAAAAATGATTTTTTTTATTTTTTATTACTTCTCTACTATTTTTAGAAAGTATTCAAAAAAAAAAAGGAAAACAAAGATTATAGCCAAAACAAAAAAAATAGTCAAAACAAAGATGATAGAAAACAAAAAAGTGAAGATAATAGCTAACTGCAAAATGAGTAAAATAGGTGTGTAAAGCTAGTTTTTTATATATAATAATAGAATTAGATGCAACAAAGTGTGAAAGTAGTTTAAAATATTTGTAATAATGTAAAAATAATACTGTATAATAATGTAATTTATAATAAAATATGTAATATTAATTAAAAATATATATTTAATAAATGTAAACTATAATGTATAATAATAATAAATAAAAAATAGGCTTAGAAAAAACTCTTTCTAACGATTACTTGTACCAAATTTTTTCAAAAAGCTGATCTATGAAAACTTATATCTAATATATAAAATAGTAAATTGACTCTATTAAATAGCAACTAGAACTCGAAACTATCTATCAGGGAACTGAAATACTGCAGAAAAAGGGACCTGGGATGTCTCTGAACAGACTTAATAAATATTTCTTTCAGTTTGTGACTTTAGTGCTATTGAGCAAAGAAGTAGAGGCTTAAACACTAGAGTTTAGTTTTGAGATATGTTATTATATATGGCGTAACTCCTACAAGTTTTTCTGTTTGGTACTTTTTTTTACTTTTCCTTTTTTCCTTTTTGGATTTTTTTAAAATTTTTGCCAAAAAGTAGGAATTCTGATTTATTCCCTCCAAAAGATCAGCAGTGTTTACTCTTTCTGAATTGGAATAACTCGAATCAGAACTGGTGCCGTCGCGAGCGAATTTGGTCACTACATACAAATAAACAATGAATAACGTGGTTGGATCTGGAGAGCACTTGAAAAATTTTTTATCTTTTTTTATTTTAGTTGTATTAGCTTTTTCTCATTTTTGCTATACATAATACTTTAATAGATTTAGTATAAATAATATTATATAATTTTTATCGTCTTATACAGACATAGTAGCACTTTCATTTTCTATTTTTTTTGCTTTTTCTTTGTATTTTGTTTTTTTTTTATTTTGTTTCTTCTAGTTGTTTTATTGGTTTATTTTGGTTTTTCATTTAGGGTTAGTTGTTTTGTCCCTATTTGAAGCAGCCAGTTCACATTAGTTATTACAGTTAAAGTATATTATGTAGTTACTATATAATTTCTAAAAAGGCCAGACTGGTTACAAAGCTTAAAATAAATAAATAAATAATATAAAATTTTATATTAAATTGCAAAACCTTGTGAAATATTGTGAAAACCTATAAAAAAGCATGGTTATATGAATATATTTATTTTTTAAAAAATTTTGAAAATTTATGCAAAATATTGTAAAATATTGCAAAAACATTACAAAATATATAAAATATTACCTCCTGTAACCCCTAAAGAGAGATAATTAAATAGAGATTTGTATTTTTTTATTTGGTCTATTTTGCAATATTTTTGTATTATATATATATTGAAATATTTCAAATAATTTCTGTAATATTTCATAATAAATTACATAATTTTTCATATTGATCATAAGATTTTTAAAATATTATGGGCTGTAATAACTTATATAAGATTACATATATATAGTTTACTGATGTAGTATTTAATTAATCTTCTATATGAATATTTATATTAGCAAATTTATAAGAATGTAATAATTTATAAAATATAAAAAGCTATAATATTTTGAAATAAATTTTAAAAAATTGTAAATGTAAAAATTTTGAAATATTATATAAAAAAGTTTAAAATATTTTGAAATTTATTTTAAAATATTATAGCTTTTTACATTTTGTAAATTATTCCAAAATATTCTAAAATACTTAATTATTTATGGCTAGTATTAGTAATTTTATACATATTATTACAAAAATCTTAATGCTTTGTATCTTCAATTTTGTGATCTGCAGAATCTTTATTTACTTGTTATTATAGTATTACTAAATTAGATCTTTGTTTAGATCTTTTTGTTTTTGAATTTTTTTTGTTTAACTTTTTTTATTTTTTTATTATTTGGGTTTAAATTTTTTTTAATTTTATTATTTATTTATTTATTTTATTTATTTTATTTGTTTTTCTCTTTGATAGGTCTTATCATAGTCGACCTTTTAGTTTTATTAAATATTTAACTATTAAATACAGCACATTTCTAAAAATAAACAAAGCCTGATATCATCCAAGTAAAATTATTTAAATGCAACCCATTGCACCAACTCTCTGAAGAGTTAGAGTCTGAATAAGCCTCTATTAAAAGGAAGTCCAAAAAGAGGTTTTACCTAATTGGATCAGATATAGAACTACTTCTGTTTAAACTTCATCAATTTTCTCTTCTGCAATACGTTCCTTTCTTGTACTATCTCTTTTCTTTAGCTCTATACTTAAATTTTATCTTGTTTTTGAAACTACTTTGTCCTTTTGTTATATAATAAAATTTCTATTGTCTTTTCCCATTCCACTACTGCTGAGCACTAGGTTGTCCAAATAAAATCATAAAAAAGGTCTAGGTGAGCATTATAGAGTAGTCCAAAATCTTTAATACTTCTTTTCTTGAATACAAAAAATCTGCTATATTGCATATTGCTAACTTCTGTAATAGGCCTTTGATTATATTCTTTCTTGCTTAGATATTCTTTTCTTTTCTTTTTCTAAAAATAATTCCTCCCAGGTTTTCTTTTTTAGCCTTAAGCTTGTACTTTGGCTCTAGTTTTTCTAACACATCTTTGATATCACATCTTAATATTATACTATTGGAACTTCAGACTACTGCACTCTGCTAAGTGTTCTTGAGTTTCTTTTTCTTCGTTTTTACACATAATACAGAGGTCTGATATATAAAAATAGAGCTTTCTTTTTTTCAATACAGGAAGTGTTTCTGCCAGAGCTTTAATATATAAGGCTAGTCTTCTACTTTTCTTAAAGATATAGCAGGCATAGAACATGTCCCCTTGAAATAGGTCAAAATGCTTTCTATAATTAAATTTTTAAAAAAACATATAAATTTACTATGTAACTTTGAGCTAAGATCTTCTTCAATCTAACTTATTAACTTAAAATTAAATTTTACAATTATATAGAACAAGAAAAGAAGAAAAAATTGAGCTTAAAAACCAAGTTAAAATTTTGTTATTTTTGTACAATTTCAAAATATAACTTTATCAAAAACAAATATTTACTAATTTTAAATCAGTAATTATATGTAAATTATGCTCTGAACAACTTTACTTAGGCGACGGAAGTAGGTTACCTTGTAAGAAAAATGGGTTGTCCATGTACTAAAGTTAAAATTTTTGAGTTTTCAATATAAAACGTTTTTTTTGATTAGGTGATCTACTTCGGGCCCTTAAGCAAAGTTGTTCGGCACGTGATTCTACTGATTTGAGGCTACCGCGTGTTTTCTTGGACCTTTTACTAAGTGAAAAATGGGTTTAAAGTTCAGGAAAAATTTTTTTTTAAAAAAAAATTTTTTGAACTTTAAACCCATTTTTCACTTAGTAAAAGGTCCGAGAAAACGCGCAGCAGCCTCAAATCAAGTAGAATCACGTGTCGAACAACTTTGCTTAAGGGCCCGAAGTAGATCACCTAATCAAAAAAACGTTTTATATTGAAAACTCAAAAATTTTAACTTTAGTACATGGACAACCCATTTTCCTTACAAGGTAACCTACTTTCGTCGCCTAAGTAAAGTTGTTCAGAGCATAATTTACATATAATTACTGATTTAAAATTAGTAAATATTTGTTTTTGATGAAGTTACATTTTGAAATTGCACAAAAATAAAAAAATTTTAACTTGGTTTTTAAGCTCAATTTTTTTCTTCTTTTCTTGTTTTATATAATTGTAAAATTTAATTTTAAGTTAATAAGTTAGATTGAAGAAGATCTTAGCTCAAAGTTATATAGTAAATTCATATGATTTTTTAAAAATTTTAATTATAGAAAGCAATGAATGGGACATGTCCTATGCCTGATAGTAAACACCACTTTGTCTTTTGATTTGCTTCCAATAAGACAACCAGTTGAAGTTTCTATTTGGTCAACTTTCTTCTAATTTAGCCACGGCTTTTGTACAGGACCATTCTGCACTATTTTGAAGTTCAAAACCCTATTTTAGAAAGATTCTTGTTGGCTTTTTGACTTGAATATCTTTTCAGTAAAAAAGTGACTCAAATCTTAAGTCCTTGGTTTGACTTAATTCTAGTGTTTCTGATAATATAAGTGTTTTCTTTGTATAGTAGTTTGCTAGGTTATTTCATTTATCTCTACTGTGACCTTTAACTTTTTTTAAACTGAGATTAATTGCTTTAATTTAATCACATTTACTATTTTGAAGATCCATAAATAGTTTTTTTCTATACTATCTATTAACACTTTCTTCTCTTTCCAACTTCTATATAGCAATTGCCGCTATACTGTCTGTGCAAATTATTATTTTACTATTTATGGTATAGTCAACTCTCTATAAATGCAACTTGTAGGGACAAGCCTACAACGTGCATTTAGGGAGGTTTGCATTTAGAAAGAGCCAATTAAATTGCAGCTTTAAAAATTAGATCATTAAGTTTGTATAACTTCTACTCAAAACTATATATAGTAATCTATTTTAAATACTAAAATTTGATTGGCTATGTGCATTTAGAAAGGTTAGTGTAATATAAAATGTTATTCAAGAGAACATGCATTTATAGAATATAAAATGTGCATTTGTTACTAATAACATCTTGCAAAAAAGAAAAAAATATGCATTTAGAGAGGTATTGTATTTATAAAGATTGCATTTATGAGGTCTGACTATATAGTTAAAAGGGCTAATCAGATTGCAATAGTTTTGGGCTTTGTGGATGAGGGCAGTGTTGTCATGGGACACAGACACGGATGGCGGACAGTTCAGGATGGGATGTCCGGGACATGTACGCCCAGAATTTTTTTTGTCCCAGACGTTCAGCTAATCAACACATGATAACCAGCTAATGAAATTCTTTGTATCCTCTGGAAATTAACACATAACCCAAACTAAGGGTCTGTATAATTCCGCAATTTGATTGGTTTACCCGGCGGACATGTCCCGAACATATTAGGGACATAGTTAAAAATTAGGCAGATATTGTCCGTATACAATATCATGTCAGGACAATATTGTGGACATGTCCCGGACATCCCATTCCGGACTGTCTGTGTCCCTGTAAAATTGGCGGGACAATGTCCGTGTACAACACTGGAAGAGGGCTATAATCTAACACTAATACTATCTAATTTGAATTCAACTTGCTGCCATAATACTTTGACTCTACTAACTAGAAAAAGAGCCATCTGTATAAACTTATAAACCTCTTTTCTATCAACCAAAAGGTCCAAAGATACTACTTCATTTGAAATTTAGAACTTAATTAAATGTTCAGCCAAAGAACTATTTACTGTTATCTAGAAATCCAAAGAGTTGAAAACCTGGGCTTCTACATTTTTTATCTCTTTCTGGCTATTACTTCTTTGGGATAAATAATACTTTTTGGTTTGCTATATTCTATATTCTGGGGTAAACACCTTGGATATCTTCTTTTTATAACCAGCTGGCACAACCTTCTTCAAGTTCAGTTCACAGCCATTGCATTTTTCAAGCACTTGTTTTGTTTCTTCTTTCCTTAAATTTATATTTCTGTTAGAACTTCTCTTTTTTTTTTTTTTTTTTAACAATTCGTCTGATATTTAGATTATTCTCCTTGTTTTTTGTGAGCACCCAATTTTTTACTCTATTATCCTTTTTAATACTTGCTTTGTTAGAAGTAATAAATATATTATTAGAGTTGTGTATACAGTATCCTCTCTGATTCTTCTATTCATTGAATTACTAATATACTTCCTTTCAATTGATCTAAACCATGTTGCTATCTTGCCTTTGTATGATTTTTCTCTGATGAATTTTATTTGTTTCTATGTTATAAGCTCTTTGCCTTTCTTACTTATCACTTGGTTTAGATAAAATAGACCTAGACTTTGAAGATTTTTGTGTGCTTTGAGAAATAGCTCTGGCTCTAGAATTTCATAATACCATGGACCTGTTCTTTGAATTTGCCAGAAGTTTGGCTCATGTCTTATGGTTAAATTAAGCTCTTTGGCCTTATTAATAATTTGACAATTTAGATTGTTTTGCCAGGTCCTTAAGTCTATATTTGTAACTCTTCTTGCTAGAAATTTATCATAAAACCTGCCAAAAAAAGACTCTGTTTAAGTCTTGTTTTTGTAAGGTTGCATTCTAGATTCCTTGTATTGATTCTTATTTGAAAGTTCATAGCTTGATTTACAAGTAATTCCTGCCAAAGAACTTTATAGCTACCAATATTTTTGGGAGTAATGATATAATTACTAATTGTTTTTGAATGATTAAACTTGGTTTTAATTTAATAAATGGCTAATGAATCTGTTGTTATAAAACGAGAGATAGGTGTATAACTAAATTCAAGGTCATCAGTAGTTTGAATTATAGAAGAGAGGTGATCAAGTGTGTCAATAACTCAGCCAAGTAGAGGAGTAAAAATGGTAGGACCTTCAATATAGAGATCAAAAATATTTGCTGAAAAATTTGATAGGAAAGTAGGAGCGAGAGTATATCAAATATAATGCCGAAGTAAAGCAGCAATAACTTCTTTAGGGTCCAAATAAGGGTTATGATATTAGTAGTGTTGGTAAAGTCCTTAGGTCCTAGACTTTAGGTCCTGATCTTTAAACTCAATTTTCAAAAATCGTGTCTTAATTTTGGATCCTAAATCCATTAAGTCCTTTAAAAAGTCCTAATATAAAAAAATTCAAATAAATTTATTCTATATATAAATAATTCATTACTCAATTAAACAAGTTAAATGCACCTGTTTTAATACAATACATACTATATATATCTGAAAATAAGCTATTACCTAAAATAAGCTACCTCCTAATTTTTTTTAAAAATTTTAAAAAATTTGTTAGCAGTTGCTATATATAACCCTTTTTTTATACTAAGTAAACTTCAAAAGTTCGATTAAGTAAAGTTGTTCAGTGCATTAAAATACACTTAAAATAAAAATTTGGTAATATTTGGACAACGTTTTATTAGTACATTTTTTAATTTTTTTAAAAAACTTAATATTTCGAAAATAAGCTACTTTACGATTTTTTGTATAATTTTTTGGCCAAAAAAGGTAGCTTAATTTTGGACACATACAGTATTATGTACATATACATACATGTATATATATGGTAAATTTCTTGAAATAGCGTTGCCAATCGACTAATAGCATATCGGCAGAAATGTGAAATTGGGCCTTTTTTTAGGTAACCAAAAATTAATTGTTACATAAACACATAATAATCATTTAGATTACAGGTAAAAACAAAAATAACCCCAATTTCATTTTTTTAAATATTGCTAAGGTGCGTCACTAGCGTCTAACCAATTTCTCCAACCTCCAACCAATTTCTTATTTTGAAATCGTAAGCAATTGCAAGCAATTATAAGTGAATCATAGAGGTAAGTAAGTTAGTTTAGAATATATGTATATAGCAGTATTTAAGAACTAATCTAACTTTAATAAGTTATTTATTTATAAATAGTCTAATCTGATATGAACGTGTTTTAAACCTCTCTGTGCTAATAAGACCTTTATAACATGGTAGAATTAGATCTTTTGAACGTAGCACAATAGAGTTCGATATTTTGGACATAGCTTGGTAAAGTTAGGTTTTTTGGATGTAGCACAGTAGAGTTAGATTTTTTGGGCGTAGCACAATAGAGTTAGATTTTTTGGATGTAGTTAGATTTTTGGATGTAGCACGGTAGAGTTAGATTTTTTTAGATTTGGACATAGCATAGTAGAGTTAGATTTTTTGGACGTAGCATAGTAGAGTTAGATTTTTTGGACATAGCACAGTAGAGTTAGATTCAGGACATGTAGTACGGTAGAGTTAGATTCAGGACAGGTAGAGCACGGTAGAGTTAGATTTTTGGACATAGCATGTAGTTAGATTTTTGTACGTAGCACAGTAGAGTTAGATTTTTTGGTCGTAGCACATTAGAGTTAGATTTTTTGGACGTAACACTGTAGAGTTAGATTTTTTGAACATAACACGGTAGTTAGATTTTTTGGACATAGTACAGTAGTTAGATTTTTTGGGTATAGCACGGTAGTTAGATTTTTTGGACATAGCACGATAGTTAGATTTTTTTGACATAGCACGGTAGAGTAGATTTTTTGGACGTAGCACAGTAGAGTTCGATTTTTTGAACGTAACATAGTAGAATTAGATTTTTTGAATGTAGCACAGTAGAGTTAGATTTTTTAGAGAGTTGGATTCGGGATAGGTAGCACAGTGAGTTAGAGTTTTTGGTTGTAGTATGGTAAAGTTAGATTTTTTGGATATAGCACGGTAGAGTTGGATTTGGGACAGGTAGCATGGATTTAGGACAGGTAGCATAGTAGAGTTGAATTCGGGACAGGTAGCACAGTAGTAAATTAGTAGTATAGTAGTTAGATTCAGAATTTATAGTATGTTAAATTAGTAGTATAGTAGTTAGATTTAGGATTTATAGCATGGTATAGATTTGGGATTATTAAACAGTAAATTATAGTACAGTGAGATATAACATAATAATAAATAAATAAATTATAAAATATTTTTGTAGTTTTTTTTATTATTTATTTTTTATTTTTTCGATTTCAGTATTAGTATTTATAACTAGCCAATCAAAATAAATGTCAAATAAAATAACGGTCTTAATAAGATCAACATTTGTACTACCTAAAATTTAGGGTATTTCACAAATCCGCCCATATGGTAGCAGCAAAGAGGGCAAGCAGACCAAAGTGAAAAAAAATATACACTCGGTAAACATACTCTTCCACCTATTGGGCCTTAATATCATATATAAAAATGATATATTTTTTGCTATCCTACTTGGTCTTAAAATCAGGCTAGAAAGTCTATATGATGGTATAAATTTTTATATACAGTACCAGGAATGCTCTTTAACGCCTTCTACTCATTAAGATCGCTAATTTGTTTTCTTGCTTACCTGAAGTCTTTTTAACCTAAAGGAAGTAATATGTTTTCTTATTTATCTAAAGCTTTATTAACTTTAAGAACGTAAATTTGTTTTCTTGTATATTTAAAGCCTTGTTAACCTTAAGAACATTAATTTGTTAACAAGGGGCAAATAAAAAAAAGTTAGCAGAGGATGCAGGAAAACTGGGTGTGTAAAAAAAAATCAGGCTAGATGTAAAAAAAAATTGTGTTAGGTGTAAATTTTTCAGACTAGATGTAAATTTTTTGTATATAAACCTGGTTAAAAAATTTTCACCTATTTTTTACTCCGAAAAAACAGGATAAAATTACAAAAAGGCAGTTGCTCTGTCCCGAAGCCTATTAATATCTTGGGTTACATAGTAACCACTAGCATGTTTTTTGCAAAGACTGAGTCCAGAGCTAGTCGGCTTGCCACAAATCTTGCAGGAAAGATGCTTCCTAGCTTTCCAATGCTTAAAACATCCTTTAGACTGATGGCAAGTACGCCCACAAATGTCTCCAGACCTGAGCAAATATTTGCAAGAATATTCACCATACATAGTAATAAGAAATAAATATTTTATTTTAAACAAAAATTTTCGCTATATTAATACAAACAATATTTAATACATATACAAAATGGTCAACTATAAAGATATCGAATTAGCCTTAGTTGAGGTAATTAAAGTAGCATATAGTCAAGGTACAAAAAAATATGACAAAATGGGATTGACATATGTGGGTTATTTAAAGATAATGCAATGTAAAAGAGATCCAAATGATCATTGCAGATATGTAGCAAAGCAACAAGCTCCAAATAAGAAAGCCTATAATAAAAGAATGGCGGATTTCAAAGACTGGTATAATAAAGAAATGTATCAGAGTTTTGAAAAATTATATAAATTATATCTCTTATTTGCGAACCAAGAAGAGGTTATACAAAAAAGGTCTACAGAAGAAGTAAATGAAATACTTAAACTCTATGAATTAGAAAATTAATTCTTGAGCACCTATTGGGGTAGCAATTCTGTGTCAGAATGAACAATTTGAAGCTTTTCTCTTACAAAAGATCTTTTTGGACCATTGCCCTCATCATCTATTAGCCAGTATAAAACTGGATGATTTTTTTGCACTAAAGATTTGCAAATATGATAAACCTGAGGAGACCAATTTATATTAGTTGCCTGTCTTCTTCTGCCTTCTAATTCACCGGGATTAAGCAAATATTTTACTAAGACATCATGAGATAATCTAGACTCATTGAACCCAATAGGTCCTTTTCGTGGCTTGGAAGCTTTAGCAAAAACATGTTCTTTTTTTCGGGCTTCAGCAGGGGAGATGCCCTGAAGTCGAGTTACAGAATTGTCAAGCTCTATAAGAAATATTGAAAGGTCTTATACCCAAGCTCAACAGCATTCAGTAGAAGGTAATCTCATTTCAACACCATCTTAAATAAAAGAATGACACTCTTGTAGTGTACGATTAAATCTCTCAACAATACCCATAGATTCTTTAGAATTAGCTAGTCGAATTTGAATGCCATATTTATTTATTAGTTTGATAACATTACCTTGAAACTCAACACCCCTATCTACCATTAAAACTTTAACTTTAGACCAGATAATTGGGCATATTCGAGAGTTAAAAAGTTTTATGAATCCTTTAGCCACACTAGCAGAATCGCGTTTAGTTAAAGGATAAGTCCATTTAGTGTGGATAGCAATATCTACACAATTAAGTGCAAATTTATAATTTTATTTCCAATTTGATCATAAGGCATATAGTATAAATCAGCTTGAATAACTTCTATAGGTACAGTAATATTATTAAAAGATGCTTGTGGAATAAACTTTGGACAAAGCTTATGAATCTGATGCAATGCCTGCTTATTTAGCCAATTTTTAATCTCCATAAAGAGGAAATCATACCCAGCATTCTTACAGGCATCTCGCATTTTTTCAGCAGTCCGATAGTAACCTTCAGGACGATAATATAACCTTTGTAATGCCAAATTTCGATCTTTAACTTTTTACTCTTAGTGATTTCTTGATCGAGTTCATAGGCTTTTTGTGAATCAATATAAATCAAAGGTTTTTTCATTATACTATAGTAAAAAAACATGGAGGAATTACAGCAAAGTAATCAAGAACTCCATGAAGTAGTATCTCAATTAGCAAAATCAAATAGGAATTTTGAACAACGTTTATATACTTTAAAAAGAGTTATTGGAATATGGAAAGAGAAAATATGATTTCTTGAAGAAGAGTTAAATAATGCTATCGACTCTCTACACAAGAGAAAGAAGAATTAATAGAAGAAATTTCAAAATTAAAAAGAATCGTTCACCAACACGAGGAAGAAAATAAAAGGAAAGACAAAGAAATTTCTAATAAAGATAGATTAATATCAGAATTCAATGAACGTAAAACAAAATTAAAACCCGAATACGAGAGATATCTAAATTAGCCAGAAATACGCCTAAAGTACAAGATTATACAACCAGATTAGTATATGAAAACGAACGGCTTAAATGAGAAATAAATACAATAAGGGTTAATCAAATAAATAGGATTAATAAAATAAATCAGTAAAAAAATCATATTACAGACCTAATTTGTCAAAATTTTGCATTAGCATTATTAAGATATCGAGATAGATTAGAACTTAGAAATACACAAGAGGCTTTACAAAATGCACAGGCATGGAATTTTGGCGAAAATGAATCTGATTCTGATAAAAATTCTCTAAACTTGTATAATTCTGATGATAATATGGGTACAATAGCTAAATTGGCTGATGCTATAGACCGATTCCTAGATAATACAACAATATGTAAAACAATTTTAACAAATCAAAACAAGACAGATACGTCGAAAATATACTAACTTGCAACAAGATCTGGTAAATAAATGGTAAGCACTAAGATACATACAGGCAAGAGCGAGATTAGGCATTGCTTGATATTCATCAATTACAGACTAATGCACAAAACCAAGTGAATAGAATGATAGATAATATAGCAAGAAAACAAACCCACATTAGTGAATTGCTATATGAAAATTTTGCTTTCCAGTTATTGTATTAGCGAAATATCCTCCACTTACAACGATGCAGAGCTGATAGAGGTTTGCTAGAATATAATTGAGATGGATTATATGAACCATATGAGAAGTGGAAAAATAAGACCCATACAGAGTGCCAGAATATTTTAAATTTAAATCAACAAATTTTGGTGCTTCATAATAATTCGCCAAATCAAATAAACATGGCTGATGCTAGACGTTTACCAGTATTAAAATTAATGGCTCCTGCTCTTGCAAAATTCCCACCTTATACGGGCCAAGAACCACCTGATGATTACTGTAAATCGCCGTATACAAGACCCCCCTTAATAGTAGATCCCCCAGGTATTATACCCAGGTCTATTATGTGGGTCAAAATTTGAGGAAATGTAAAAGACCCGGGTCTATAAATAAATCATAAAATTAAAAGACCCGGGTATATAAATCGGGTATAAATATTAAAAGACCCATGTATGATAGGGTATGATATACTGCTACAGTCTTTTGTATGGATGTCGCCGAACAGGACATTTAGCCAACATCACATAGAGTTGAGTACCGGTAGTTGTCACCCTGTGTGATGTCGAATAAGTATTGGTGAATAACTTTCGGAAAATCATACAACTATATTACCCTTTTGCTGTTAAAACATTCGTTCTATAAATTCAAGCGCTTTTTTTTCATTATTTTATACGAATCTATTTGCTTTAATTCTTGAGGGCTTTCAAGACCCACACAATATTTGAAAAAGCTTGTGCAATATAGCATTGAGAAGTGAATAAGCTTGTCGCTTTCCTGAAAGATATTTCTCCATAGGACACTTACCAACACGTAGGGTTCGTTCAATAAAGGTCAACAGTGAGTATGAAGTTTGATTCTGTTCACTTTAATATTTGTGTTTCAAGAGATTGTGAGATTAACCGTAATCATTTGCTCGTTCAACAAATTACAGTATGAAGTTTGATTCTGTTCAATTTAACAGTTGTGTTTCAAGAAAATATGAGTTAGGGTCAGCATTTTGATTAG
The DNA here is from genome assembly GCA_003550325.1 of Gigaspora rosea. Lineage (NCBI taxonomy): Eukaryota > Fungi > Glomeromycota > Glomeromycetes > Diversisporales > Gigasporaceae > Gigaspora > Gigaspora rosea. The sequence continues at coordinate 455,833 of QKWP01000088.1, read as the reverse complement.
TTTCGCTATACTGATACATTTTTAAATGTCGGGTAATTGGCCTGTCAGGGAAATTACTTTGGGGAATCGTACTGTAACCCAAAATTATTGCGAATTGTATACACATACCATCGTTAAAACAAATATTTACTCTACTTTGTTTCATTAAATTTAGTTACGCACATAAAAGATGCTGAGCATATTCCAATTATGCTTGTTGGTAATAAATGTGACAAAATAACTGAACGTGAAGTTTCAAGAGAAGAAGGGATGAATACGACAAGAAGACTCAAATGTGACTTTTTAGAAACCTCTGCAAAACATGATGTGAATGTGTATAGGGCATTTTATAGTGTAGTTAGAATGATAAGGGGATAATTCTAGAAGAAATAAGAAGAAAATAAATAAAAAAAATTAGATTAAATTCTTTATTATTTCGAATTTATGCATTTATAGCAGTGACAATAACTTTTATACCGTTCATTGTAAACCAAATCACCGGTACCAACAAATGTTTAATATTAGCAAATTATTTTTATTAAAATTTGACTATTTATGTATTAGAATATACAATATTTTTTTGCTATTCTAAAATTATAAACTGAAAATCTTCTAATCCCACGAATTAATATATTCAATTATCTTATCGTCATAATACGTGTCTTCATCATAATCTTCATAGTCATTTCTATAATTATTTTCATCTTCATTTTCATCCAGACTACCACTATTATCGCTACCATTATCATCATTGCTACCATTATCAACATCGCTACTATTATTGTCATCTTCATCGTTACCGTTGTCTTCATCGCTATAGTTATTAACATTATTGGCACCGTTATCATTATTGTTATCGTTATTATCATTTTGGGTCAAATCAACAACACTTTTACTGTCACTTTTGTTATCTTCATTAATATATATAAATTCACGATTTCTATTTCGAGCCTCTGGGTTATTAACCCAGTCATAATTGAACATTAAATCTTCTTCGGTTCCATTATGAGCGGTTAAGATTCCACAACACTTGAACGAACGTTTGATAAGGGCGGGGTTAACTTGATTCCATGCTCTTAATACCCATTCAGCAACCAAGTTATAAGCGGGTCGTTGGATACGGCCTTTGCGTATTAGTTTTTTAATTTCTTCTCCCATCCAATCGAGATAGAATTTGCGATACTTAAATTATATAATTAAAAATTAAAAATTTTATATTACACAAAGATGAAAATATTATTTTTACTCATCTTCAAAAAAAATTGTCAGTTTAACCCATGCGATAGATATAAAATTTAGTTAATAAAAAAATATAAATTGTAACGAATCATAACGATAATAAAATCGGATTATTGGGGTTAGGGTCAGGTAGAGTTTAGATTAAATAAGAACCAAGTTTTTATAATTCGTGATAATTGCTTATAACAGAAATAGTAAAAAAAGGTGGCACGAGCTCTTAGAAATTTTTCTTTCAAAACCATTAGCCCATTATAAAAGTTGGCTATATATATTTTTTTTTTAAAAAAAAATAAATATTATTTATTTACCTTATCTTTAAAGAACTTATTGATATATACGTCTAAAGGTTGCAATTTCTTAGTAAGTCCTTCCGGAATGACTGCCATGTTAGTATTTTTTTCATTAAATCGATTTTTAACCGAGTCTGTAAGATGGCCACTAAATGCATCCAAAACTAATAATGAACGAGGATCGATAGACAAGGAAGCTCAACGGTTCCATATATTTTCAATCCAAAAAATCATTTCATCACTATTCATATATCCACTCGGATTGGCTCGTACAACAATACCCGATGGAAATGCTTGTTGTGGTATATTTACTAATTTAAAAAGTATCATGGGAGGCAGCTTGGTTCCATCTGCTAAACAACTTAAAACAACTGTAAAATTAGATTTTTCATAACCGGTTATACAAATTCCAACAGTATGAGCACCAGTTTCTTCAAGCGTATAATTGCTAGGCATATCAAACGCTAATGGAGTTTCATCCATATTACCGATAAGCGAAAGAGGATAATTGTATCGCATGCGATGACATAATATGTGACTCAAGAATTTATCTCTTTTAGGTTCTAAGTCTTCTGGTAATCTTTGTGCTATAGTTGTTTGATGCCGGTTGCTAAATTTATTACAACGCATAAAACCATCAATCCACTTGTTACTCCACCTGCATTCATTGATCGTTAGATAAAGAGAAAGAAAACGTGTTTGCTTTGCAAGTTGACTAGCTTTAGTTTTAACCATATAGCGAGTCACAATTTTTTGGTTTGATCGTAAAGATTTAACCCAGGTTTTAAGTTCATCTTCCAAAAGTAGATATTTAGGTCACCCACCAATATTTAACCATTTAATAGAGGGTGGTGCATTTTTTAATTCATTTTTTGGTTTATCCATTCTCGCAGTTGTTTTGTAGTTATATTAAATCTTTCTGCAACACTTCGTTTACTAGCCGTGGGACTTCTTTCGAAATATGTTACAATTGCCAATTTTCATGAGCATTCCAACTTCTTCTTTTTTTTTTTAGCAACTTTGGTGATTCTTGCTTTTTTTGTTTTATTACGTCTCATTTTTTGACACTTAAATATATATTAATTATATTATTTTTACATTAATATGTTCATGTAGAATTTTTTAATTACCTGTCCGCGAAAACTTGAAACAACTTGAAACACGACAAAAATATAAAGCGCGAATTTTTTTTTTTAAAAAATTAATATATATAAAGAATGATAAAGTAAATTTTACACATGTTTGATTATGCTAATAAGTCAATTATACCATAACGATGTTTGTATGCCCCCTATAATTACGCCTTGGACAAATTACTTGAACATGGTAACAAATAGTTACTCGACATGAGTTTTTTAAAGAAAATAACTAAGTATCTAGTGTTTAATTTCTAATAAGTTAATAATTTGCCATCCCCAAAAACATTCTTAATTATTTTAGAACAGGGTGAAACCTGAGTTGCCCGTTGCTTTCTTATGGTTTATATGCAGACTAAATAGTGAAATCTGCTTTATAGATCAGGTCAGGGTGAAATTTGCATTTTACTGTATTATATTTTTTATTATACGGAAACAAAAAAGCATTTTACTATATTATGTTTTTTATTATATATCGGAACAAAAAATTATCAAACAAATTATTGCAGCTAATGAGGGAATAAACGGAACTAGACACTCTTTATATAATGGGCCACTTTGGATAGAAAAGAAGACTGCTTTGCAATTATTTGTTTAATTTTTTTAAAAAAAATTGTTCTTTTGCAATTGTAATTGCAGTCTCTTAATTTTCTCGTTTTCAGAACAAGTTAGACCACTACCGGTAGTTCGAATGCTGTAATATTGAATTCATTCTAGTTTTTTATTATAGTTTGAACGATGCTAATAAAAAAAAAATAAATAAAAAAATAAATTATTAAATAAATAAATTAATTAAACTTTATAACAATGCATGCATTTGATCATAAGGTCCCCAATAAAAACCCCCCAATTATCAGACCCCCACGTAAGACCCCCGATAATCAGATCTATATCTGTACAATAGACCCACAGGTCTATTGTAGGGTTTCAAAATTGGTGGAACGTAACAGACCCGGATCTTGTATATGGCAATTTACAGTACTTAATAAAGTTATTCAATCATTGACATATTTTAAAGGGCATATGACGGTTCTTGAGAATGCAAATGCAGAAGATTTTGACAATGCAGTCAAGTGTAATATTTTAAAATCTATGATGGGTGGAAAATATGTTCCAGTACTAGCAAATAATAATCTTGTAGTAGGAAATCCAGCTAAAAATTCTTCAGATACATTATGGGCTTGGATAAGAGCAAAATATTAGCGAGAAACTGTTAGAAATCAACAATCGGCTATTTAAAGATTGACTTAAGAAAAATATCAGCTCTATGATACTCCTGATACCTATGAAGCCAGAATTTGACCACTATTATTAGGAGTAGCAGACAATAATACACAAGTTTTGGAATTTCTTAAAAGTCATTTAACAGACGATTTTTATATTTGGATGAGAATTGTTAATCCTGCAGGCATTAATGCATTTTTCACTGAAGTAAAAAATATTTGGCTAGAGTGTAGGCAAAATTTGAGTGGAAGGACCCCAGAAAAATCAAGTCAAATTGCCAATCAAGTGCAAGCCTTGCCTAGTATAAATCCAGTATCCTATTCTTTATCACTAGTTATTCTAGCTCCTCAACAGCAAGGAATTTCTTTAGAAGATATGCAAAAAGCAATCCAAAACGCACTGGCACAGCAAAAAACTGAATACCAGTCTTTATTAGAAAAGCAAAAAGCTGATTACCAATCACAAATGGCCCAGCAAGCTGTCGCTCAAAAAGCACAAGCACCTGCTCTACAGATAGTAGAATCAGTTAGACAGCCAAGAGGTCTCCCATCATCATTGCAATTAGAAGAAGGTCTCAAAAATTATTATGTAGCTGAATACTTAAAAGAATTAGGTTTATTTAATAAGAACTATTTAGACTTGGCTTATCCTGTAAAACCTTTCAAAGACCTCGCCCTCAACAAAATGAAATTTCTGCTAGGATTGATAGAATAGAAAATGCAATCAATGAAGATAGAGATGCAGTAAATCAATTAACTAATCAATTTCAAAAAGTATATATACGTAAATGTGTTATTTGCGGAGAGACAGGCCATAGTAAAGGTAGCTGCCCCAATAAACAAATAGCATGATCTAATTTCAATCCGTCTGCTTATTTTAAGCCTCTTACACTAATAAATTTCCAAAACACACCTCCAGATTCAGATAATGAGAAAGATGGTTATGATGAAGAAAATAATAGATGGACCAGGTATGATTTACCAGTAAAAAAAACAGGTACCAGTAAATGACAAGTTGTCTCTAGAATCTAGCCAACCTGAAATATATGACGAGCTAATCCCAAAGCTTTCACCAGCAATGCATAAAATGTGCTTGTCCTAAAAGGCTCCGGAAAAAAAATCAGATAAGTGGTTTTTATCTCTACAATATCTGAATGCAAATATAAATGATTTAGTGATTTTTGAATCTTTTTTAGATCCTAGAAGTGAATTTGGTGTATAAATGACCTGGCAATTAAGGCGCTTGGATGGAAGGCAGATAGCTATTTGATTTTGCTATAAAGAGCAATTCCAAGCATATCACTGATTCATTAGGATAGTACATGGATGTGCCAGTTACTAAGAGGGCAAGACTATCACGATCATTAGAAATTTTGTACGTATAGATAATGGCAAACCTGAACTAATGCTATTTTTAGATATGTCTAATATTCGAAAGCTCCAAGGTGTTCCCGAGCTAAATAAAAACTAGTTCCGCATAAAGTTACATGGAAAGACCTATATTATTCTAATATATAGCAAGGCCCCAGTAGCTAAAGAACCGTCAAAAGAGGAGCAGAACCAAGTATCTACTGATTTTTCAGATAATCATGAAAAAGACTTAAAAAAAGTGCGAAAATCTTGAAAAGCGCTTCTTGAAAACTGAGAAATGGCTTGACTTGGCATTAAATGCAAGTAAAATTTTAGTGGAAAGATGCTCTAAGCTTATCGAGAAAAGATCAGATGCATAACAATGTTTTCGGTAATATTTAATATATTTAATAATTTTTATTAAGATCAGATTCCCGTCTAGATGCATTATTTTTGAAAAAATTAACTATTCTATTTTTTTTCACTGAAGAAGATTCACCTTTTGCCTTCATACTATTTTTTTCGACTAGCCTTATCTTTTCATTCGCTAGTTACTGTATTCAGCCTTATATGAGAATTTGCACCATCTTTATCATTTTCAGGGTGCTCTGTATGAATAACTTCATCTTTTTGTATGTTAGTAGGGGGGTATCATGCTCAGTATTTACCGGCTGTAAAGATTCCTGGTTATTTTTTGAAATCTGATCTGAGACACTAACAGATTCTAAGATTCTATGCCGCTCCTCAGTTGGTTCAGGAGGCCTCTGATTATCAATGATTTTTTGATATGTTGTTGACCCTATATAATGTTTTTTATACATAATATGTCGAGCATCCGGAATTTTATTCTGAGCATTTCTGATTTCTTTAATAGCTTCAGGTGACAAGCGGGTAGCATCCGATCTAAGAAATTTACGAGTATGGGTTAATAGTTTTTTACTCATAACTTGTTAATAATAAATTTTTATAATACTAATAAAAAACTTGTAAAAAATTTCTTCACTATCTATTTGGCATTGGTCTGATATTGGTCTGATATTAGTTTGATATATATAGGAAATTTACTTCCTTTATCACGTAGCTTGCTATAACCGTGATCCAAATAAAAAATAGGTTTGAAATATGTATAATTTAAATATAATATTTGTCTTAAACTAGTTTATTTTTGGTTTAATATTGGTTTGATTCCAATTCCCTTTCTCGACATTCGAAGAAAAAAAAATATGCATATAAATAATTTTCATCAACCGCTTTTGCCAAAAAATTTCAATGCCATCTCAAAAATTACCAAGAAAAAAAATATTTACTTTCAAGTAAATTTATATAGCAAATGTGCATACGCTAAATAAGATAAATAGTGGGTAGCTTTGTTATCTGGCAATAAACTTGGGGATTTGCCATCTAATCAATATCTGCCCAGCCGAACAGAGCTTGAGAACCAACTTACCTGTACAAAGCATGACCTTGATATTGTTTTAAGCTCGGGTATTCAGCTTGGTACTAGATGCAATCTCTTAATAAAAAATAATGAAAGCTTTTCAGAGCATATATGCCAGCTTGAAAATGAGATAAGAGAACTCAAAAATCAGATTACTCACAAAAATATTTCTCTTACAAGTGCTAAAAGCGAGATCACTATGAAGTTAGAAGAGATATGAGCTCTCTAATTAAGAGTAAAAGAATTGGAGCAGAATCTTTTTTTAGCACAGGATGAGTTATTAGAAATGAAATCTCTCAAGAATGAATCTGAACTAGAAAATACTAACCTATTTTTAGCAAAATTGGGCTTAGAAAAAACTCTGTCTAGAGAAAGAAATGAATTGACACAGATAAAGGATGATTTAGTTTCAGCACGAAAAGCATTATCAGAGAAAGATTTACTTTTTCAAGAAGCCAATGCTTGTTTAGCAGAGCAGATTTTGAAAGCATCCAGTAAGACCAATGGAGTAATTGGAGGTGTTAGTGGACTGGAGAAAGGTAACAGCATTACTAGGCCTGAAACAACCTCAGTATTACACAATTCTTTCTTTTTTCAGCTTGCGATTTTTTTCACAATACTATTATTAATCATATACTTTCTATGATCTATCTTTTCTCATCTATATTCTTCTATTTCAACTTACAATGAAGAAAAAAATATTCCAAATTATAAAATATCATACCATTAAATAGAAATCAGAGTTATAGATTCCCAATCCGATATGCAAAAGAACCAAAAAAAAAGAACTACTCGAAGCATCCCAATGGGTGCATCTTCTTCCTATGAAACTTTACCTTATGGATATAGATGAGGCCACAAAGCACGAATCATCCTGAGCAAAAGGACATGAAGCATCACCTGACTGGCCCTTCACTATGCTAATCACTGAAAGAACTGGTACAGGTAAGACCAATATATTAGCAAATCTTGTTTTCAGAGATAAGAGTGAGCATATATACAAAGGATGGAAAGGAGGGGCCTGATATATTAGATGTGATGATTTGATAGTATGCAGTTATCATCCAGACAAACCCAAATAGGCATTTGTAAGATATATGTATAGTATAATTTCAAAAGATCCAAAAGTGCCATATTATGAAATATTCCGTTTAGCTATATTTCTTCTGAAAGGATTCCAAATATAAAATCATTCTCACCAGAAAAGAACACTGTTATTATTTTTGAGGACTTGTGCGTTGTCCCAGAGTATATACTAAATCAATTATCCCTTTCTTTACTTATGGGCATTATAGAAACATCTCACCTATTTACGTAATACAACGTTATCATAAAGTCTCTATTATTATTCGTGAAAACATCTCCCATCTAGTAATGTTTAATGGGGGCGGTAGCCATCAAGATGTGTCCAAGATAGCTGGTCATTATACTGATGATATAAAAAATGCATCAATGGTCATTAATAGCTACATTTGAAAAGGTATATTTGTTGTATTTGACCTAGATAGACATGAGGATAATCCTCTCGCAATTCGGCTAAGATTTGACACTCCATTAAACCTGCAGAAGGAGATAGAAGCTAGGCAGAAGTGCAAGAAAAGAAGCCTGCAAGTTAATTCATAATTTTTACTTGCATAAGTAAGACAGACAAATAGTTCCACTAGCAGATTATATAGCTCTATAAAATAATGCTAATAAAGTTAATGGATCTCTTGTTAGGACGCTCTTGGAATGCTTTATCACCATACCACCAGTCTTTAGGTAGCAGGTTATGGATTTCTATATCATGCGGTTCCAATTTGTCCTTTTTGACAAACCGTCTATAAATGAGATTTTCTTCAGTATCAAGATAATATTTGGGATTCTGTGTCCATTTTATCATGGAATATCAATTAGATTCAGAAAGAAGTACATATCCTGTTCGTTGTAATAATTTTCTAACTGGTTCAAAGACCATCCAATTTAGTCAATACGCTAATTAATTTCGCTTCTCTTTTGCCCAAGTTCTAGTACCATACATGGTATGACCATAAAGTAAATTTAAAAAATCAATTTTCCTGTTAAATTTTTTTAGCTCTCCATTAATATAATAATAACTCTCATTATAAGGAATAATATCTAAATATTTACATCTCTCAAAAGTGCCATCATTCCTTACTGGTTCCCAAACTCATTTTGCCAAAGATTCGGGTCTCTTCTTATAATTCCTATAAGCTCGCTGCATAACTACTGCATAGAAATTCTCAAACTTATAGTTATATCATTTCGCAATCGAGAATTTCCAAGATTGCTTTATTGATCTTCCTAAATTCCTTAAAAAAAACTTTGTTATAGATTAGAGGGTCTAGCCCATATAGCAGATCACAATATTTTACTCGCATAAGTGTGACAGACAAATTGTTCCACTAAGCAATCATGCTATTTATTTCGCAAAAAAATAAATTATACTAGTTAAGTTGTAAGCTTTAGCTTACTAAATATAGTTGAGATAAATGACTATAATTAAAATACTTCTTAGAATTGATCAGTCGATCAGTCAGATTAGTTAAACTATCATAATTTCTGTTCCATCTCTCAATTTCAATACGGTATTTTTTAGTAGATTAAGATGAGATGGTACTAAATTAATTTGTTTTGCAAAGAGAAAGGAGATAAATAATTTGTTTGTATTTCCCTTCCTGGGTCTATTAGTATTAATTGAGCTAGGCATACTTACACTACATTGCATAGGAGGAGTGGTTACCTTGGAACTAGTCAATGAATATGATTTATTTGGTCCCAATGATTCTTCATCAAATCTTGAGACACAACTTCATAGCCCCATCTGCGATATCCATCAAAATATACTTTTTTCAGTTTTACTTCAGTGATCTTCACCAATTTCCAACATTTGAAACAAATAGCCATTTGACTTTTATGAACACTAGGTTTACAATACTTGAAGTAAACTTTATATAACTCACCATTATAAAGGTATGTTTCAGATTCTACTTGCCCTAATGAAGCGAAAAGGCAGAACACATGATAAACACTATATTTTTACTTAGAAAGTAGTTTTGTAGAGGACCTCTTACATGATTAGCCCATTGCTGGGGTGCATGTTTAAAATTCAGATCCAAAATTACTTGCACAAATGCAAGTAATATACAGGTTTTAAATGCACAAATAATTAATTCCTTGCACATGTGTGCATATAAAAAAAATTTTTACTTGCACATATGTATATGTAAAAAATTATTAAGATAGATAAATATAATAAAATCTTCAATTTACAAATTATTATCATATTTATAGTTATTATTTAACTAAAAAAGACTATAACTATTAACTAAATTAATACAAATACAATTGTCCTTCTAAATAATTATCTCTTATATAGCCACAAACTTTATATAATCATACCAAAATTTGATACTATTTATTTATATTAAAAACACCTTCATAGTCACAATTATATTATAATTATTATTGTTTTGTCTAATTTTAATAATAAAATTACTTTTTTACAATCATATTTATATATAAAAATAGATAGTTTCTATATAGAAAAGTTGCAATTTTAAAATTAAATCAGCCTTTTTTGTAATAAAAAAGTTCAGTCAACCCTCCATAAATGCAACCTCCATAAATGCAATACCTCTCTAAATGCACGTTTTTTCTATTCCGTAAAATGTTATTAGTGCTAAATGCACGTTCTATATTCTGTAAATGCACGTTCTCTTGAATAACATTTTATATTACACTAACCTTCCTAAATGCACGTGGCCAATCAAATTTTAGTATTTAAGATAGGTTATACAGTTTTGGTAGAAGTTACACAAACTTGATGATCTAATTTTTAAAAGCTGCAATTTAATTGGCTCTCTCTAAATGCAACCCTCCCTAAATGCATGTTGTAGGCTTGTCCCTACGAGTTGCATTTATGGAGGGTTGACTGTTGTTCAAAAAAATAAAATATAATTACTCTGAAATTTTTACGCAAATCATATAACTTCTTATTAGTATTGTTTTTATTTTACTTTTCTACAAAAATAACTAAAAAAATCTTGTAATTTTTTTATAGAAATATAAAATAATGAAATATTAACTGATTTATATAATAATTTTATAATAGGTATATTTTATTCTTTTAAACAACTTTTCTTATTATATAAAAATTTGATTTGCTTAGTATTATTTTGTCTTTTTATATAGCAACAATCAATGATCATATGTAAAATTTTTTATAAAAAATTTTAAAAAACTTTATAAACAATTATGATTGTTGCTATTTATGAAAGTCAAAATAATATGATTTTTATAAAAAAAGTTGTTCAGAAGAACAAAATACATCTACTCTAAAATTTTATTTAAATAAACAGATATTTAATTAATATTAGATTTTTTTTACATTTCTATTAGCTATTTTTATAGGTATATAAAATGAAAACTGTACTAATAAAAAATTATCTGATTTGCATAAAAAAATAATAACTGATATTTTTAAATTTTATTGATTATATTAAAGCTTCCAAAAAATAAAATATGATTGCCAATTATTTTTTGTGCATTAAAATTTTAAATTTTTGTTGCACATTATTTTTTGTGCATAAAAAATTTAATTCTTGTTGCACATGATTTTTCTGTGCAATTATTTAAATTAATTTTAAATGCACACATGTGCATTTACTTATCTAGATTTTTATGCACAAAAAATCTACTTGCACATGTGCATCTTGTGCAAGCCAATTTTAAACACTGCTGGGGTGTTTCATAAGGCCTAGTAATAGATAAATAATCATATTGTTTTTCTATTTTAACCACTTTTTTATACCGATAGTTATCAGTTTGAGATCGATACTTAAAAACATTTTCCATATCATATCCGGGACGGAGATTGCTAGGTTTAGGTACTCTTTTATTATAGATATTATCTATTATTATTTTAACTGTGTCACCGGGCATATTTAGCAATTCCACTAATTTTATCGATTTAAAGCAATTCAATTTCAATGTCTTATAGTAGTTTGTAACAAGTATTGTATAATAAATATCTGATTCATTTTTATTTCACAACGACAATTTTCTACCTGTGTCGGAAGTAGATAAAAAAAAATTAATATAAAAAATATATTACTCAATTGTGATCTCAAGAATAGCATTAGAAAAACGGTGGTCAACCATCATAATCTTTAGAAATCTGCATATAAATAATCTAATATATATGCTTCTTACCTGAAGAAATTTGCCTTTATCTAGAAAGGTTTCACTTATGCAAGTTATTATAGTTGAGTAGTATCCCATATAAAAAATTAAGAAATAAGATTAAAATTATATTTTATACTATCCGGCTAATCATCTAATTGATTTTTTTTGCAGACTAAACAAACTACCCAAGTCAAAGTACTGGGCCACTAGCAATAATGATTATACCCTTTCAAATACACAATACACATAGTCAGAGGCCCTATCGTCAAGAGGTGAAGACTCAAGCGAAATTTTTTGCATAACTATACGTACTCGTAACTAGTGATACCAACGAAATTGATTTTTGAAAAAGGCCTATTTCGTCTTCATTAGAGAAAATTAAAATTTTTTATAAGTAAGATCAATTAAAATTTATATATATTTGTTCCTTATAATTTCGTCTATTTAATAAAAGTATCAAATAATTTCGTCTTTCAAGTAAAATAGGTCAAAAACAATTTCGTCTTTAAATTTTAATTTCGGGTTTTAGAACCCGAAATGCTTTCGTCCTCATGTATACTCGTAACAAGTAACCTGGGTGATTGATCTATCGACGCAATATAATCTTGTACAAGAAAATAAAAACGTATTACTTACCCAATTCATCTAGCATATATAAAATTTTCGGATTAGATCGTAAATAGTAAAATAGCAACATGTTATGTACTTATGTAAATTTTGAGGTGGATATATTCAAAACTATTTCTTTTCTTTTACCTCAGTGGACTAAACTGCGGAAAGCTCATCGGGTCTTCCTCTCCTCACTACGAAGACAATTATAACTGATAATTATGCCCTCTAAAATTGGGGTTTTATAAGCATAGAAAAAAATAAATTGCAGGGAGGTAATAGTCAGATCCTAGGTCTGCTTCGAAAAGCTATAACTACACCTGAGAAGACAAGGTACAGTTAAATTGTGTATTTTCACGGACCAGACAAAATCACCTTCGTTAAAGCACAGGACTATCATAGATCTCTTGAATTCCACAACCCCATGCAAATAACTTGAGTGATCGTCTTATCGACATGAAGGCAAGGTGGAATATCAGTAAAAAAATTGCTCTAAAGAAATTTATATAATGCGGTTATATATATCAATATCTAGTTTTGGGCTATGTATAAATTTGATGTAGAGCGTATTATTAATGACAGTATGTTTGTTTTCAAGGAGCAGTTTTACCTGATAACAAAAAAGCGTTCGATCAACATGCATCACAATTTTTGGGACTGGATTTCAATATATTTGGCATTTCAGCTATTTACAAATTTAAAATAAGCGTATATACTGGGCCGTGAATATTCAAGGGGCAGGCTTGTTTTCAAAAATACTTGTAAATACATATGTGCACTTTTTTAATGCAACCACATTCTATCAACTGCTTTTTTCACCTGAATTTGAAACAGAACTTTGTACTAGACCCTTTTATTATAAATTACAGCTTATTTTTATTAGTTCAGTATATACTGTAATAATCCAACACGAAGTAGTATGCGCAATAATTAAACACGAGTTAACTAATATTTTTTATTTGGCGTTTTAACATAGCACAATAATTTTTATAGTACAAATAATTAAATTCTTTACTAAATTCAGCACCACAATTATTGGACACAGCAAATCTATTAATTTATCAAAAGGTGTACGGGTAATAATTTTACATGCTACGTATATATTTAGGGGATAGCTAAAGCCAGGTGTGTTTATATGTTTTTGTTATTTAATTAGGGTAGTTAGGGGTTAGGGTTAGGCTTACTTTATAAGTAAAATTGTCTTCCCGACATTTTTATTAATGCTTCTAGACAGGTTTAGACACTTATTTCTTTTATTTTTGGCATTTTTCACTTTTTTTCTTTGTTTTTGTCTCGTCGGGCTGATCCGTAAAGATCAAATATTACGATTTGATTGGCTTTCTATCATGTGAACGCACCTGGCTTTAGACGACCCCTATATTTAAGCCTGATTTACAAATTTAAAATAAGTGCTATGCACTTCCTTATTTATGCGATTATCTAGCATCACATTTTTTTACCAATTTATTTCAACATTGATTTATGCTAGAAAAAATAAGTACATATTATGTTATATCATATGATTTAACGGTCCATAGATTTTTTTTAAAAAATGTTCTGTTTTTTTTTTCTTTTTTTTAGGAAACGTTTTGTTTTTTTTTAAAGAATGTTTTGTTTTTTGTTTTTTTTTTTTTTT
>QKWP01000088.1:411005-433634 GCA_003550325.1 Gigaspora rosea | reverse complement strand
TTTATAACATTTTATTAATAAAATTCTATAAAATCTCATGATTCATAAAATTTTACTAATTAATTCTAACTTAATTCACTAAGTAAACTTGTTCAGAGCCTAAAAATACATTAAATTGGCAGTCTTGCTTTTATTTTACTTGAAATTTGAAGAAAAAATGCTTAAATTTGACTTTTTTGATCAAAAATCCAAAATTATGCATCTATTATTCAAATTTTAAGTAAAATAAAACTAACCTGCTGATTTGATGTATTTTTAGGTACTGTACATGTTTACTTAGTGCATAAAGTTAGAATTAATTAATAAAAATTTGTGTATAATAAGATTTTATAAAATTTTATTAATAAAATTCTATAAAATCGTATGATTTATAAAATTTTACTAATTAATTCTAACTAACTTATTTAATATTCCTAGGTTTAGCATGACTGTATTATGCAGTTACTCTAATTTTGGTGATCTTTCTGTATGGGTTCATTTTAGTAATATGAAAAGCAAAATTTGAATCTAAAAGTTATATATATATATATATGTTGTTTAACTCCCCCTATAATTTGCTCAATCTAGAGGGAGGTTACGTTAAACACAGATTTAAATTGGAGCGGCCTTAGGGTTTTATATCAAATTAATATGTAGTAATAAAGGTGAAGTTATCACTAAGAAATATACTATTTATTGCTAAGATCATACAAGATCTGGAAGATCGCACGCGTTTTTTGTGTAACTATATCATTTTAAACCCAATTCATACCCCCATACAAATCTACCAATGATCCGTAATGGAATTTATTATGTAAAATGGATGATGCTATAGTGCCCATTATATTTTGTGGGATCAGATCTGTAAATCGCTAGTGTAATTTCCATTCTCGTCCTATTCTAACATCAAAAGCATCAGATTGACTTGCGTAATACTAATTTAAAAAGATTTGCAATATGTGTACTATGCCAGAACTTTCTGGAAAAAAGTTGACAGATTAATTATTCATTGATCTATTCCCTATAGTTTTGTAGTTAAATCACATGCTTTTATCTGCGGATATAATTCATATAAACAATGGCACTTTTATTACTGCGAAGAAACATAGATGACATTTAATATGCATATTCAAAAAAAAGAAATAATAATTTAGTCTATGCGGTTCACCTGAGCAATACATTGCTGAATCGCAAAACTTAACTAAAAAATCGAAAATTTCAGACAAAGGTTTTTTAATCCCAAACTCTTCTACATGCTTTTCATTATCAGGTGATAATCCAATGAGAAATTTTTCTTTAACGTTTATATCATCTAAATTCTTGCCAATGCTAATGGCATATAGCTTTATCATTTTAATGTATTCACTCACAGAGCTATCACCTTGTGTGGGAGCTGGTACTTTATCTTTTTCAGGTTCTAAAACTGGAGAGCCTGGAGGGGTGACCGATCTACCCAATTAATAGTATCTCTTATAAACATATTACAAAATGATCCTCTCATTATTATATTTATAATAGACTATTTAATTGAAAGTTCTTCCAAATACCATATTACTAATTACTGCTTTGAACTAGTTAAATAAAGACTAATTAAATTAAATTCCTTCTAGGTTTCGCTTTGAGGAGGCGTGGCCCAGCAAAAATCTTCTGAACTAGTAATCACTGCTCCAGACCTGTGGGTCCGCAACACTAGTTGCAGGTAAGGGATCATCAAAATATATATTATAGTTCTCGTGAACTTCTATAAGTATTTTATCATGTGTTTAGTGACATAACATATTTACGCCTAAAGCTGGGTATTTACTATAGCGTAGAGCAACCATAGACGAGAGAAGCTAAATAACCCCCTTTTTCTCGCAAGCTCAAAAAAATATATTTAAACTTATAAGACTGTTATCCAGTATTTTGGTATATTATTATCATGAAACAAACCTATTCTGGCACTAGTGCTAGTGATAAGATTGGGGTATATGAATTTTTGGAGGCTTTGGATTATTAGATAATAAATTTAGGTTAGGTACCAATGATGATGATGAATTCTGGCTGTCCGATGATGATAACAATAAATTCTGGCTATTCAATGATGACAATGAAGATGATTATGATAGTGAAGATGATGATGTGTTTTCTAGCAAATCATATAATAGATGGGATAATAAAAATAATTTTGGTAAAGATGCTTTGAAAAAACTTTATCAAGTCCGAGAAGCTTATCAACTTCTTAGGCTATTTACTATATGCCTTCCTAATTCATCTGAGCAAGCAAAAAATGGATTATTTGTCACATTTTCTCAATCTAATTCATTTGGAATATTAGAACACAATGCATTATTGGATGCTCTAGCCCATCCTGTGAAAGGTTTAAATCTTTTCGAATATGATGAACTCAGGTTTGATTTAATAAACAATGCAAAATTGTAACCAAGCTTCTAGTGTTTTTAGATTATTGATATAGTTTAAACTATATTTAGTTAACATGGATTAGGCATAATTATTTTTTGAAAAACCTTAGCCTAGACCCGGGTTTTACGTTAAATAATATAAACCTCATAGAGGTTTATATTAAAATTTTTTTATAGAAAATCCTTAACCTATGCCCATGCACCCCTATATGCATAAGATCATCAAGATAAGTATTTTTTCTTTTTTTTTTCTTTCGTTTGTTTTTTTTTCTTTCGTTTGTTTTTTTTTCTTTCGTTTGTTTTTTTTTGTTTATTTTGGTTTAACTTTTTTTTCTTTTTTAGCTACCGTCGTTGGTGTTATCGTGGGTTTCGTCGCAGGTGTCATCGTTGGTGTTGTAGCAGGTGTCGTCGTTGGTGTCGTCTTAATTGTCATCATTGGTGTCGTCGCTAATGGGAGGAGTGGTCTTGCGTGACTCTTGTGGAATGGTCGTCTGTGGCTCTTCGGCGTTCTTTTGGAGTAATACGTTTCTCCGACTTGTGAATAGTGTTCTCGTACGTTTTTCGGGTGAGTGGTCTTGTATGTTTCTCCGGTAGGTGGTCTTGCACGTTTTTCCGTTTGCGTGGCTTCGTGTGTTTTCTGGAATGATTCTGTTTTTTTTTTGATATTCGAAATTAATAATTCTTTTTACTTTTTTAGATGTTCTTCTTACATATAGGCCTTGTTTCGTTTCGTTGGGTTCGTGGAAGGCGTTCTTTTGTTAGGTGGTCTTGTAAGTTTTTCTGTTAGTTGGCCTCGTATTTCTCCGTTAGGTGAGTTGTCTTGTTGTTTTCTTTTTTTTTTTTTTATACTAGTATATTAACTAGTTTTTACTTTATATTGTGCTGCCATCGTTTATGTTCGCATCGTCTTCGATTTCAATGGTGTGGTCATTTTTTTGGTGCTGTGTATCGTCATTTCTTGGTGTTTTGCCGCTGCTTCGGGTGTGCCGTATATCATCGTTTCTTGGTGTTGTAGTTGCTGTGTACGTCATTTCTTGGTGCTGTGCGTTGCTTTGGGTGCTGTGTATCGTTGTTTCTTGGTGTTGTGCGTTGTTTTGGGTGTGCCGTATATAGTCGTTTCTTTTGTATTCGATTCTGTCCTTTTTTTATAACAGTATAATAAAAAAATTATGTAATTTCGTGTAAAAAGCTTGAAAAATTTTGGTGTTGTGCGTTGTTTTGGGTGCGCCATATATTGGTGTCGTGCGTTGCTTTGGGTGCGCTCATTTTTTTTGTGTTCGATTCTGTCCCTAAAAAACATAAAAAAAAAATTAGATAATTTTGTGTAAAAGACTTGGAAATTTTGGTATCTCGTGATCGAATTTAAACCCTATAAATAAAATTTTTTTTAAAAATTTTTTTTATTTTTTTGTATTTTTGTTATAAAAATATGGTGTCCGGAGACTTTCATTTTTTTTGATGAACTATCATCACATGACCGAATTTGATTGGCCAATCATGGGGTCAGCATGGCGAGGGTCACTGCCGAATTTATATTTGTCATGTGATTAAATTTGATTGGTTAGATATGGGGTCTAGGATTAAATTAATTGTCTTAATGTAGACCTCTTTGGGGTTTAGGTTATTAGTGTAAACCTCGGGTCTATGATAAGACTACTCTTATTTTTTATCTATTTCTCAAAATTTTAAGTTTATTAGCATTTTGATAATACCGATCTTGAGCATGTTTCATTAATGTGCCACCTGGTCGATGAAGCCACTTAATTACTGCTCACTAGATTATTTTAGCTAAATTTATTTGTTTCTTCCATAAATGATATGCTTGATATGCTTGCTGGATAATAATCGCTGATTGGTTTTTTATATACAAAGTTTTAAAATATGCTATTTAGATTTTAAACTCTCTAAATTTAGAGTTATTAGCTATATATTCATTTTTGGTTAAATTATTTTTAATATGGAATACAAAGTTTTTTCAATAATCTTTACTAAAAATATCATATCCTGGTATTAATAAACATCTACATATATATGCAGGCGGATGATACTTCACAAATCGTAACCAAGCTTCTGGCGTTTTTAGATTATTGATATAGTTTAAACCATATTCAGTCAACATGTATTGGGATAACTATTTTTTTTCCATTCTTTAAAAATATCTTGAATATTGAGCATATTTATATTTTGATTTTATTAACTAAGGCTTTTATTTAATAAGTATAAGTTGGACCGATCGATTTACTAGCAATCGTGAATAATTAGTGAAGAAAAGGGGAGTATACATTTCATAATTTTTATTTCACTTCGACACTGCCAATTTATAAGAAAAAAAATATTAATATAAAAATATATCTCTCAATTGTGATTCTGTCTTGTCGCAATTCTTGCTCAAAGCCAAATATAGTTAGTTAACAGATTTTAGTTTCTGAAACAGTTAACTATATATCTTTTTTTGAGCTTGCGAGAAAAAAAGGGAATGGCATTAAAAAAACAGTAGACAGCTACTCCCTCAATCTAATGATCCACAGGAGATGATATTTTCTATAACTGAATATTTATTGCACCAGAAAAAAATCTATAATATTTATGTAAGTACTATGACTTTTCCTCCTTTGTCTTGTATATAAGCGATGTATCACTAGTCTAGCCATGGCACTGACTTAGACCCAATGATTTTGGTTGCAAAGAAGGCAAGTGAGGTGTACGTTCCCTTTAATATGCCCAAACTATTGTGAATTCGATCTACTGTCTACTGAAGTACTTTACAGAAACTAATTTTTATCTATTAAGTTATTATAATCTTAAATATTATAATAAAATTATCAAAATTATATCTTATAATAACCTTATAATACTTATAATAATCTTATACAATAATAATCTTAAAATAATCTTATAATAATCTTATCTTATAATAATCTTAAAATAATCTTAAAATAATCTTATACTAATCTTAAAATACAGTAATCTTAAAATAATCTTATAATTATCTTTAAAAAATCTTAATAAAATCTTAAGGGTAGGGTGTACAAATTTCCAATTTCATATAAAATCGATTGTAAATCAACTTTGTATAACCAATTTATATGATATCATATGATTTACATGTAAACATCATATGATCTGACCAATTAATTCTTTGTACAATCTACAAAAATCATATAGCGTCCTATAAAAATTTAATTATATGTAAAGTTAATTTTTTTAAAGCAATGGATATTGCAAAACTTCATTATTATAAACAAACTATTTAAAACTACCTATTATATAAATTTTATACAATTTGGTCAAAACCTTAAAAAATTTATCAGAAGCATTTTTTTATTTACTATATAAAATTCTAATATACCACGTAGATCATATAAAAAATGATCTATGTTCATCCTACTCTTAAAAACATCTTAAAATAATCTTAAACAATAATTATATGATTATTTTATAATAATTTATAATTATTAAACTATAATAATATTATTATTTTTAGATATTAAATCTTAAAATAATCTTTTATTTATAAAAAAAATAATATTAATAACTTTAATATTATCTTAAACTATCTTAAACTTATTAAAAAAAAGTGATACTTTCTGTAAAGTATATCTCCTGGCTGATCCTATTTCGATAAAACATGATGCACATCTTTCTTCCTGAATATGTTTTAATATGAGGATATAGTCAACTGTTAGATCAAATTCATGGCCTTTTTCTTTATCCTGGCCAGTTCCTGGCCCATATATCTGATAAGTTTTTTCTGAATGGATGGCTTCAATTCGTGTTCTAGCTGTTTTTTCTTTTTTTCTTCCTCAATCTTTTGGGCAATTTCAGAGGGTAATGGAGGCGCTTCAACCCGAATGAGTTGGCTTAAATATCCTACACGACCAATTGCCAAATATATTAGATTATCTCAGGCTAGGTTTTATCAATGACCCAAACATGTTGTGGCGACTTAAGAGTCATTCCTTAACTAGTATGAATAGTCATTGCGTATTCAAGTTCCCAATCTATGACTTTTTTATCTGCTAATATATCTTTTAAGAACTTGCCAGAAAGTGTATTTAAGGTCAAATATTCTATATCATTTTTTACTAACTTCTTCTTTTCAGATGAGCCGGGAATTTGGACAAGGCAATTCTGTTTGCGTCTATCTTTTGGTCTATAAATTAACGGAATTAGTACATTGGGATATTTTTTCAATGAAGTTCTAAGCATTTATGGAAAGCAATTCTTTGGGAAAGTATATATGCTGATAAGATATGATCTGATGGCTTCCATTCAGCTTCAAGATATTTCCATTTTTTTGCAACTGAAAGTGCTTTATGAAATAAGTCTGACTGCACTCTGTTATTTTGGCGTCGCATTTTTTTCTTAAGCTCTTGTAATCTAGAGCATTTGGCCCGATAGTCAGTCAAGACTTTCTTATAGTATTCAGTTCGTTCTTTTAACCAGTCATGAGGAATTTCTCCAAAGAATGGTGGAGGCTAAGATTATCTCCACAACAGATTACCTGACATTTTTGCTCTAGTAAGTAGTCAATAAACATTTCGAGAATATGCCTAGACACTGTGCATATCTCATCCCAGATGACAACTAGTAGAAATTTCTTTTCTTCCATACATTTAGGTGTCCATTCTTCCACACTATTCCATCTAAAGAAGCTATGCCAAGTTTGGACTTTTACTTTATGATCGTTTTGAAAATCTTTAGCTAGCACATTTGTATGGGTAAAAACAACCATGTTTATATCTTTGAAGATTCGAATTGCATGCGTTGTCTTTTCAGAACCACCACCACCATTGAGATAAGAAACTCAGAATCTTGTAATAGGATTATAAATTGATGGAGCAGTACTTTAGTAATATTTTTAATCGATTCCCAATGCCTATTTTTTGGCCAGTATACAACATTGGGATCTGGACCATAAATTTTTTCTCCTTTATTATACCATTGTCCAGGCTGTATTTCTCTAATCAGTTCTAAAAGAATCTTTTTTTTTAGAGGTTCGGATATTTTAGTAATAGCTATACTAGTATTGCTAGATGGCTTCTTATCAGGGATAACTTCCCAAAAACCTTTATGAGCATACCAATCCCAAAAGCAATCATAACAAACAAATGGTTTATGTTTGCTATATAGAAAATATTCTCCTACCACTAAAGGCATTTTAGTTTTTTGAAATACTTTAACCGATTCTATAAATGATGGGTTGTTATACACTGCACATGAATGCCAGTCGTGTAGGCATAGAAATTTACTAGTATTTACTAAATCTTTGGGATAGCTAATCTTTTGCTTAACTTGCTTAAAGAAAGCAGATACGTTTTTAATCTTATATAAGGCCTCTCTTCGTATATATATAAAATCTGTTGCGATTCTTACTACTTCATTAGGGCTAAATCTTCGAAGCATTTCCAGTAAGTTTATATAGCGTAAGCTAATATTGAGGCTCGCAAATGTGTATATTGAGGCTGATGGCCTTCGTAGTATGTAAGTATATGTCCAAGCAAACATTTATCACTACCTGCATATGTTCCTTCTTTAATACAATCCTGAATCAAGAAATCAAGTTTACCTTCGTCTATTACAACTCAGTAAGTAAGGCGTTTTTCTTCAACTTTATTTCCTTGTGTGAACTTTTTTATAATTGCGCAACTTATATTCCAATTTTTAGGCAACCACACTTTTGTCTGCTTGGTAAGAGAAATAATGGCTTCTCCTATAGTTACACTTTCTAGAATACCTGCTTCGAGAAGATATCATAGAAGTACAATAGGAGTCCAGCCTTTTGCCTTCCCACATTCCTCTTTATTTCAGCAAGCAAAATGGTTTCTATACCAAACGGGAATTGCTTGATGAATATTGGGAATGAATTTGAAGAATATTAACTGCACAAATCCAGTTATATCATCCTGTGGTAATTCTCTATTCACTGCTACTTGAACAAGGTAATGTGTTGGGTGTCCAAATCGCTTAAACTATGGTGAACACTCTCCTTGACCATGCATACTTGCCAGGTAGCATTCCTTCATGTCTATGCATACAACTTCTCTGATTTGGTAGTTTGGTATGTTTCATCGTCCTCCATGCCCATGTTTATCACAAGATTGCTTTATATTTTCATGTACACTGGCCGGAGTTGGATGCCAATCATTAATCTCATTGGCAAGCTTATCTCCAGAATGAATAGCACCAAATACCTGCTCTGCTAACTCAACTATTTTAAGCGATTCTAGGGACTTCCGCTTTCTTTTTTTACTAATTAATCCTTCCTGAAATTGCTAGTCTACTGCGTTCTTAAATAATTCTTCACAATATCTGTATGCTTTATCCATGTCCTAAATGTATGACTATATTCTAGGACAAATTGGAATATTGATTGGATCTCTTCTAATACTTCACCTTCTCCAAGTCCAAGTCCAATAAGCCATATTGCTTGTGGACCTTGAAGAGTTTTATTAATGGCCATCCATGCATTATCATTATAATATTCAACCATTCGGTCTTTTAGAAAGTGTTGGTTTCTGGGGAATGCATAGCCATTGTGAACTACCATCTCAATCTCTTCAAACAGGACCCCGGACATTTCTCATATAGGTCTTAACTGATCTGCATGAATTTAGACGTTTTTGCTACCCTTAAAATCAAGTAAATTTGCTAAAAGTTGGATTATTACATATAAATTTTATAGTATTTGCTAAAAACTAAATTATAACATCTAGCATCGAGTAAGTGCAATTAATAAAAATCTGCGCAAATCTGCAACCCTGCCAATGGCTGTTAAAGAATTTTTTGTACAGATTTTTAACAATTTAATAATCTGCGCAGATTGTAAAAAGCGAATAATAATAAATTAAATCTAGATAATTGTTCATATATTAAAACAATAAATTCAAATATTCATATATTTTAACAATTTAATTTATTACAAAATACAAAAAAAAATTAAAAAAAAATTTAAAAAAATAAATACAAATTACAACATAAACCCGATTCCAACTATCATGCTACATCTCAACTATTGTGCTACATCCTAATGCACTATGTTCTAACCATCATAGTAAATCCCATACTAACTATTATACTATGCCCAAACACCGTTGAGACACCATACAAATATCGATAAAATACCGTACAAACCCTGTACAAATGTGTTAAACACAACGCGAAAAAAAAGGATACCAACAACGAACGTATGCGCGATCTGTCTCGAACCTGAAAAGAATTGGTACTAAAAAACTAAAAAAAAAATGAATGCTTAGCTATACACCAAATAAAGAAACAGGAAACACTAATTAAACGGTACCAGCGACGAAAAGGAAAGCACCGAACTGAAAGACACCAACAACGAAAAAACCAGATCACTATAAACACCAAATTGGACAGCATCAGTGACGGGAAGAAATTACTGAACTAGACGCCAACAACATAAAAACCACGTTATGAAAAACACTTCTAATGAGACTTAGAAGAAGGCGATTTGGCACAATTAAAGGAATTGTTAAAAAAATGAGAAAGTCCAACCAATGGTCTCAAAAATTTAATAGCCCAAGCCAAAGCGTATGATAGTGATTATAATAATTACTGAATGAAGTACCAAGCAGAATTAAAGAAAAATATGACCAAAGATGAAGAAATTGCTGGTTTAAGAAAAGAAATAAAGGCTTGAGAAATAGCAAAATATTGGCAGGCGATAACCATGCTAAACTTTTTGAAACATTAACCAAAGAAAGAAATGAAATGCACAAACAGGGAACAAATGATCTGAAACAAGAATAACTATTAATTAGTATTGTACTAAAAAAGTAAAATAATAAAAAAAAAAAGTAAAAAAAAATTTAAATTTACTTATCTTTATACTATCTCGGTGTAACCTAATCATCGCCGCTTATTTAAATCATACTATCACACTGTACATATTTTAAAAAAAAGAAATAAATTAATGAAAAAACAATTAAATAAAAAAAAAAAAATTACTACAAATCACTACTGGTGATCATCACCGGTGATCTACAATGCATAAAACAAAATAAACAAACCAAACTAAATAAAAATTAAATCTCTTTAATATTAGGGTAAGGGTGATGACTAGGATGGTGCAAAGGGTATAGTTTATACCAAAATTTTATAAGGAATTTTTTTTTTACATAAAAAAAAGTAGTTTCATAGGCAAAATTTTAGGTTAGAAGCAATTTTAGGAATTTTTTAAAAATTTTTTGTTTTTGTTATACAAAAATTGATCTATATGTTACACCTGATCCTGAATTTTAATTGGTATATTGAACACTGATGATGATCACCGGTAGTAATAAATAGCAACCTTCTAAAAAAAATATTAAAAAAATTAAGATAATTAAAATAAATAAAAAAAAATTTTTATAAAAAATAAAAATAACAAAAAACGTAAAAAAAATAAAAACATTAAAAAAAAATTAAAATAATTATAAAAAATAAATTAAATAAAATTAAAAAAAAATAATATAAAAAAAAATTATAAAACAAATTATAAAAAAAATGATAATTAAAAATTGGTTTATGTAATTTAGCGCATATGCGTTGTAACACACCCATCTGATAAACCAATCAGATTGTAGGATCAAGTGTAATGTGAAATCGAAAAAAATAATGATCTTTAAAAAATCGCCTATGGCTCATAATATTGCTTATGAAGAAACCACTCTTCGTGCTCTAACAAAAAAAATTCTTTGCAAAATTTTACTATCAAACCCCTTTTCTCGTCTACACACTATTCTAACCTCACCCTAACTCTAACTAACAAAAAAAATAGGTTATTTTGGTTGTTTTGATTTCACATTACACCAAATCATATAGGTNTTGTATAAATTTCTTTTTGAATTGCAAGTTGATTAGTAATTAAATTGATAAGAATTGTTGCCAAGTGTGCAGCAGTAGATGTTGTCATAGTATTCAGTATATTTATATAAATATTGTGGCAATTATTAATATTCAGTACTATTGCTTTATTAGCATGTTTGGCAAGTTCAGTATCAATATTTTCTTTATATTTTTAGAACCAGTATTTTTAGTTTGTGTAATTTTGTATAATGTAATAGTAAGGGAGTGGTAAGGGTGGTGACAGATATTATGTAATTTTTTAGAAAAGGAGGGGGCCTCTAAAACCTTATATTAAATATAGAAGTTCATAATAGCCAATTAAATTTCTCTTATATAGGGGGGAATGGAGTAGGGAGTATAGTAAAATTATATTACGTAATATATGTCACCATCCTAATACCTAAATCTGCAAAAGTGTCTATCAAAATATTAGAAGTACTAGTTAAATCCAAATATATTGCTATATCTCTTTTAAAATCATTGACAAACTTGTTCCAAATTTTATATAAAAAATAACAAAAAAATAAAAGTTGTTTTTTACTTTTACTATGTTTTGTATTTTTAATACCAGGTTAAACAAAAAATATAATTTATCAAAAAAATTTTTAACTTGGCATCCTTTCTTTCTATAACTGCTCAAAATTCTTCAAATACATATAGTTAGTTCTTTCTTATTTTTACAAATATATAAAATATTCATTATCTTCTTTATTACTTTTGAAAAAGACAAAGAATTAGTACTTTTAGTTTTGTTAGTATCAATAGTTTTAGATCTTTCTATATAGTTAATATTCGTTCCAATTTTACTAGTTTTGGTTTGCTTTATATTCATTTGAATATTTTGAAATCTAGCTAAATCTTGCTGATTCCATTATAACAATTTAAGCAGATTGTATTATCTATATTAATATAATTAGACAGAGTATTGTTAGGGCAGTGTCATTAATCACCTGATTATTTTTTATCAGAGGCCTACCCCCCTCCCTCTTCCTTAATATATAAATAGTCAGGTTCTTATATATAATTTTAACTTTTTTTACCTCCTCCCCCCTAAAAAATCACCTGATTTTTGTTACTCCCCTTACTGAAGCGTAGGTGGAACCTTGGTGGGACAAGGTGCTATTCTACCAATGGGAGCTGACACCAGTTATATCTATACTTTAAATGCGGGTTCTGGGCTCACATGTGGGTATAGTTGGCAAACTTCAGTGCGACAACCAGACATGGGTCATTGATTGATCGGGTCTATGCTAATTGTAATAATAGAACATTGTAAATATAACAAAATATCTATTAATAAATGTATAGTTACGCGTGGTTTGTCAATAGGGAAAAAATAATAATAATAATAATAAATGATACAAAAAAATAGATACAGTAATGTAATTTAAAAAAAAAAATTAATAAATGATACAAAAAAAATAGATAAAGTAATTTAAAAAAAAATAAAAATAAAAAAAAAATAAATAAATAAATAATAAATGACAGTAATTTAAAAAAAAAATAAAAATAAACGCAGTAATTTAAAAAAATAAAAAATAAAAAAAAACAGCAAAGATTATAATAATTTTTTTTTAAAAAAAACTATTGAAACACTATGTGTATGTACACAAATTCGCGTAATATATAAATTATAAAAGATATTAAAATAAAAAATAACGTGCTTTTTTTACTTTATTTGTTTGTTTATTTATTTATTGCTTTTAATGTTTTTATTTTCCCAATGTAATTCTTCCAAAAAAGGATAAATTCGCCAAAACATTAAATATAACAATGCGAAATTTTAAATGTTTCGCCAAAATTCAATATATGACCATTATTTAAATTAATACTAATTCGCCAAATTTTAAATTTGGACCTTGGTTTAAAATTTAACTAATTTGCTAAAAAAAATATGACATATATGAGTGATGTTCGGGGTCCTCTTCAAACCTACCTGTTTGATATTTTCCACTATTAAAAATGGTCCCATGAGTAATATCAAGCAATTTGATTGGCCTCTTAAGTATTCTTTTTAATTCTACTACATCCTCTATTCGAGCACCAGGTTGACGCATTCTTTTTTCCCACGTGCCAATTTTTTGTTTTCGTATACTTGTAAGGGGCGTGCCATTTATTACATAATATTTTTTACTTAGTAGCCACCTCTACACATGTTTGGTGATTATTTTATTTAATTTTGATTGATTAATATTGCATATAGATGTGATTACTGCCTCTGACTATGTATCCATGGTAAAAATTATGTAATGAATAGCATGGCCCTAAGCCCATATCTTCTTTTTGCTTTTTCAAAATGCTCTATTACTCATTGGGCCACACAATTAAGTGCACCATCTTTCATTGGCATTAATCGATTACTATCTGGCTCTCGGATTCTATATAGCCCATAGACGACTGCATTAGCAGTAAGTTCTTCAAAATCAGAGCTTTTAATTTGAATTTTTCTAACTAAAAACTTTCTATCAATTCCAACCCAAAAGCCTAGTTTCATCTTTTTTGTAAGAATAATATTTGGACCTCCTGGAATAAATTTCTTACCAGCCTTTTTAACTCATGTATGGGCTCATATTTGTTAACGATTTTGAAATTATCATTATTTGGCTGAATAAATTTTACCTTTATAAGAAACCTATCATCATCCATTGCATTTAAAATTTTCTTGGCACACTCTTCAGTCATTCCAGCTTCATACATTTCCTTTTTCTCTATTGCAAACCAGGTTGAAAATATATATTCAACACCATCTACTTTAAACATATCTTTTGCAGTCTGAATTCCCTTTTGCCATACTTTTTGATGCATTTCATCATCTGGAAATAGAACTGGCCAAGCACTTTTTTATCTATATCTTTTGGATCATCTTTAACTTATTCCTTTGGTCAATGATTATAGGTGTTGGAGTTTTCTTTTGCGATCTGCTAGGAGTCTTTTCCATTAAATCAAACCATTCTGCATCTGTTTTTGGAACCTTTTTATTAATAATAGTTGGGTTGTTTTTTATTTTAGAATTCGCTAGCTAGTTGGCCAAATCCTCTATGAATAAATGAATAGCTTCCTTTTCATGAACATGGACTATAGGAGATAGGGAGCTGAGTACTGGTGTTTGAGATCTGGATACATTAAGATTAGGTGGCTGAACCAGATTAAATATTTGGGGTTGCTTACACTTAAACTTTTTGTTAGTCTTTTTAAAGTCGTTCTTTCCACATTGAGGGCATTGAAGTACCATTTTTGATAGTAAGTGAAACAATTTAGCTGTTTGTATTAATAGTATGAAAACTTTTGTTCAAAAAATAATTAATTATTTTTCTCTTGGTCTGTCAATGATAGGGATAGTCTAACCTGATAGCATATTTCATTAGGTTTCTTTTTTTCGAATTTACAAGAAAAAAGGGTTTGTAGCAAGCTGACTAGCTTTGAACCCGGTCTTTGCAGAAAACATGCTAGTAGTTACTATGTAACCCAATATATTAATAGGATTCGGAATAGAGCAACTGCCTTCTTATAATTTTATCCTGTTTTTTCAGAGTAAAAAATAGGTGAAAATTTTTTAACTAGATTATATACAAAAAATTTACATCTGGTCCAAAAAATTTATACCTAACTCATTTTTTTTATATCTAGTCTGATTTTTTTTTACACACCCAGTCTTTCCGCATCCCCTGCTGGCTTTTTTTTATTTGCTCCTTGTTAACAAATTAATGTTCTTAAGGTTAACAAGGCTTTAAATATGCAAGAAAACAAATTTACGTTCTTAAAGTTAATAAAGCTTTAGATAAATAAAAAAATATATTACTTTCCTTTAGATCAAGAAGACTTCAGGTAAGCAAGAAAACAAATTAGCGATCTTAATAAGTAGAAGGCATTAAAGAGCATTCCTGGTATATAAAAATTTACACCATTATATAGATATTCTAGCCCGATTTTAAGACCAAGTAGGATAGCAAAAAATATATTATTTTTTATATATGATATTAAGGCCCAATAGGTAGAAGAGTATGTTTACCAGGTGTATATTTTTTTTACTTTGGTCTGCCCGCCTTCTCTGCTGCTATAGTCATAGTTGTTAAGGAACTATTTTTACTTAATTGGTTAGAGATAATTTATTATCTAAGTTGCTTAACAGTAAGTTCATACATAGATTGCTGGCCTGTATAAAACAGTGTGATAATTGCCCAATAAAAATTACAAAAGATACAATGTGACTAGCCCCTAATCGGCTTATAACACTACTTTGAAGTTGATCTGAGACAACTCAATTGAGCATTTAATGTTCTTACAAAAGCATACACTTCATGATAATTTGCACATAAATTTAAATGAGATTATGCATTCAGATATCATATGGGGTGTTACATATTAAAACAGCCCTTTTTTACTTATAATTTATTTTGAGATAATTGAGTTTAATTATTTGGTTTGATTTTCGGACTGATCCGGGATTAATTAAATTTTACGATTTTGATTGGTTAAATATAACAGGTGACTATCAGGTAATCTCGTGATATGTTGGCCCTACGCGGCTTCATGTATTTTTTCTTTTACAATTATCTTGATTTTTTATTATGCAAATCGACTTTCATTTATAATTGAAAAATATCAACCATGTCAAAATTTATATAAATCTAATGAAAACTCAATTTTCGAAAAATTGCAAAAAAGGGCTGTTTTAATGTGTAACATCCCATATTTTAAATGATAGGAATATACATAAAGCATGCACATGCATGTGCTTTATTAGTATATAATTCTATTTTTGTAAACTTTCTGGCATATATAAATTAAAATTAAAATAGAATAATACATCAAGAAATAAGCTAGGACCCCGAAATATACATAAATAGGTTAGGTTAATTATAGGGTTACTAAAAAAGAAAAAATCTGCAGAAAAATCTTCAAAAATAAGCAAAAAAATTACTATAAATAGAAAAGATTTGTATAAAAACCTCAAAAATAAGCAAACTCATATCTGACCTATCTATGTATATTTCGGGGTCCTAATAAGCTGTATATAAATCATTAGAGTTTAACCAAATCAATTAATATATAGTTTGTTTGAAAAAATAACTTTAAAATATACATAAATAGTCATTATTAAATAACAATTTTGGCTTCATTGGTTTGAATATTTCTTGTATTAAGAGTAGAGTGTACGTTGATCATTTATCATATGATTTTGGTAGTACATTGGAATTTTATGCAAAATTTAAAATACACTACTAATAAAAGTTTTTTTAAAACCACTGTCAATCTTTACCAAAATTTGTCAATATACAGATTAAACCTTCTGTTTATAGTAGTAAAATCTTTAGCAGTTGTAATATTTTAAAAAAATATACTTTCTTATATAGCTAAATTTGCCTGAGTGCTTCAAATTTGCTAGGATTATACAAAAAACAATTAGTAAAAATATTTCTAAAACAGGTAATCACCCAATTAGAGTTGTGTTTACTATATAATTTGTTTCACAAAAAAATGACCATTGATATTATATGTAAAATAATCAATATATACTCTACTTTTAATGATATCAATATTAATAATTTTAGATTTCCTGTATCATACCTGATATTAAACAAGATGATAAAATAAAGTCTAATTTGCCATTTAATTCGATTTGGTAACAAAAAATATACCTTTCATTTTTAAAAAAAAGATTCTAATAAAATTTAGGTAAAAGAACTGTTGTTATTCATAAATATAGCTTCCTTAGAGTTTGTTATCTGACAACTATCTAACAATTACAACTTCTAAAGTAATTAATAATATCAATTAAGGAAATTTTTTATTCACTTGGCGAACAAAGAATTTTCTTAATTTATATCATTGATTACTTTAGAACTTGTAATTTTCAGATAACAAACTCTGAGAAGGCTATATTTATGTAATAAGGACAGTTTCTTAATAGTACAAATTTCCAAAAGTTATTTTTTTAAAAAGACATAATATCGACTAAATTAGATACGGTGCACAACACTTAAAGACTATACAATTTTAAAGATTAATAACTTAATATATAAAAATTATACAAAAAAAAATAAGCTGCTAATTTGTAGCTAAACCAATTTATTACAACTTAGCGGCTTTGCTTTTTGAAAAATTTCGGTGCCTTTTAAAGTTATATAGCCTTAAATATATGGTATTTTCATATGAAAATGTAAAAATCGACCAAAAATGGGACAAATGCATCGGCCAATCAAATTAAATGTAGTGCAATTTAATATTTTGATTGGCGGGATTTTGTGGGCAAGATCACATGATAGATTATTATACATAAATTAGGTTCATTAAGAAAAAAATCTTTTTCACATAAAGAAAGTAGTTTGTGTGGCCTAGTGCTAACCCATACACGAAACGTAATTTGTGTGTGGCCTTGATCCGTGATAAGAACCGCATACAAAATAGTTTGTCTAATCCTGATAAGAACCCGCATACGAATCCTAATTTGTGTGTGGTCCTAATAAGAGTCCATATGTGAAACGTATTCTGTGTCAATCCACGTACAGCAAGAATCCGCAAACGAAACGCATTTTCTTGTCAAGTTGGATATTTTAATAAAGTATGGGGAAAAGAAAAAAAAATGGATAATAAACTTAAGGAATACAATATGCAAAGAAAGAAGTTAGCCGAGAAAAGACGAAAGAAAGAAGAGTTTGAAGAGGAAATTAGAGAAGAAGTATGTGTTGAAGTTCAGGATTTGGAAGAGGATAGTGAGCTTGATAGGGAAGAGGAAGATAAGGAAGCGGTCGACTACGAAAATAAAAGAATACATAAACGGTTACTTACCATATCTCTCATGCAAAAGAAGGAAGAAAAAAAACCACGAATAATTAAAGGATTGCCGAAAACAACTTATTATCGCAAGTTCGGCTCTTCCGGTACTCTGACCAATGCTGCTAAGGGAACCCGTAAAATTACAAGTTTTTTTGGAAACATAAAGTTAGTTAGTTAGTTAGGGTTTTATTGTTTATGATTAATTTCATAATTTTATTACTTGTTCAAAGTATCTAGCATATGATTGTATAAGGCTTTATTAGTGTTAATAAAAAAAAAAACTGTGCTTTTGAACAAGCAATGCAATTTGAAACGAGTATATAAGATTCTAATTTATTAATTTATTTATTCTTAAGTGATCTTACAGCGCCTTTAATGAATGATGTATCATCTGTTACAATATATGAAGAAATGGCGCCTTCAGTGAATGAAGCTTTATCAGTTACAGTGTCTGAAAAAATGAACCAACTTCAGGGATATCTGATACAAAATGGGTGTATAATCACAGCCTTTGAGTATAATGAGCGTCGGGCGGTTTATGAATTTATGAATATTTTGTACTGTTAGAAGACGGGTATGGAAAGGAGAATGCAAGCCAGGAGGCTGCGTATAAAACCTATATGACACCAAAACCATATACTGCTAGAAAGATTCGTTCCTTAGCCAAATATTATTTGCATAATGAATCATTTCCATTGTCACGCCGTGGAAAGCACCAGAAGCACAAACGACTTGTCGATGATGAAGACATTGCAATGCAATGTAAATGTTGGATACGACAAAATTCAGGTGTAAATAGTGTTGATTCATCTGAGTTTCAAGGATACATCAACGATGTTATTCTTCCAAAGTATACAGGAGGAACAAAAAAAACAATCAGCTTGTGAACAGCTGAAAGGTGGCTGAATATTTTTGGGTTCCAATTTAGGCCGTACCGAAAAGGAATGTATGTCGATGGACATGAGCAAGATGATGTGGTTGCATATCGAAAAAAGTTTTTGGAGGAAATGAAAGGCTTGGAACATCGAATGGCGAGGTATGAAACTAAGTGATATGGGATCTTTACTAACAAAGGGACCTATCAGGACTATGTAAATCATATTCCTGATGGGTCACTTTGTTAGCAAAGATCCCATACGTAATAATTTGAAGTAAATTTCAAAGCGATTTAAAACAAAACTTTATCACTTTCAGGTACGAAGGAGAAGCAATGGAAAAAATTCCACCAGTACTTAAGGCTTGTGAACGAGAATTAATCCTTGTAACGCATGATGAATGTGTTTTTTACTCGAATGATAGAAAAAGAGGCATTTGGGCACCAGATGGGTGTATGCCATTACGAAAGAAAGGAAATGGAAGATCGATCATGGTGAGTGAATTTCTTCTAGAGGAATGTGGTCGGTTGAAACTAAGTGAAGAAGAGATAAGGATACATCCGAACGTTCCTACAGAGGCGTGTTGCTATCTAATGCCCAGAAAGAACCAAGAAGGGTTTTGGACAGTTAATAATTTACTAGTGCAAATTAGGGATAAAGCAATTCCCATTTTTGAAGCAAAATTTCCAAATGCAACGGTTATGTTTGCTTTCGACAATAGCACAAACCATGGGGCATATGCAGAAGACGCTCTTATCGCCACTAGAATGAACCTAAAGCCCGGTGGAAACCAACCAATAATGCGATCAACAACTTTTGTAGGGGCCGATGGACAGTTGAACACTCAACATATGGTATTTGAAAAAGACTATGTATTCGAGGAGGATGAGGATTATGATGAAACTATGCGAGAAAAGCCGAAAGGCATTAAAGTAGTATTAAAAGAAAGGGGCCTTTGGAAAGACGGGTTGCTTTTAGAATGTAAGGCATGTAAGGGTAAGGAGTTTTCTAATGATAATTCATGGGTAGACTGTTGTGCAAGAAAGATAATAGCGTCTCAATCTGACTTTACTGCACAAAAGTCAGCCATCGTAGAACTGATAGAGGGTGCTGGCCATATTTGTGTTTTCTATCTGAAGTTCCATTGCGAACTTAACTTTATCGAAATATATTGGGGGCTGCTAAGAACTATACAAGAAAGCATTGCGATTACACTTGGGCTGGTTTGCAGGAAACTGTTCCACGAGCACTTGATTCAGTCGATGTCATTAAAATTAGGAGATTTGCGCAAAAGTCGTGGAGATATATGGAATTATATCGTGAGGGATTAACAGGAAAACTGGCAGAATATGCTTGCAAGAAATTCAAGTCTCACAGACGGATACCCAAGAATGAGTTAGCTCAGTTCATACAAGAGAATTATGAAGAGCAATAGATAGTAAAGGTCATAATTGGAAGAATGTTATTAGAGAAAAATAATGTAATAAAAATAACTGTTTAGTAGTTAACACGTATTAACAATGGTTTTTTTTTTTTTGATAATAAACTAGGGTTGGAACGGCTTTATTCTAATTCATCTTAACGTGATCTGCTCTAATTTCTAATCGGTTTGACGTGGCATCTGGTCTCCTAAATTAATAAAGAAATAAGGAGGCCTCAATAATTGCGCATTCTTAATTTTTTTGTGAGCAAATTTGTTTACAGTTTTGAGCAAGTGCGGTATAAGCAATTTGAGTAACAATCGATTTGGCAATACATAATTTTTTATGATCATGTGCCGATAAATGCTTAACGGAATATGTATAGTATTGGGCAATTGGAACATCGAATTTATAAATTCCAGTTAAATATGACAATGCATGCTTGGCCAAACTTGCACAAATATAATAATACAGTATTTTTAAGAATGTGATTTTTGATTAAGATGTATATTATTTCGGGAAATATGATTGGCCCGATCACGTGACAACCCGTAACATTTGAAAAATATGCATAAATTGACTTTTTGACGCACTTTAGTTTGGGGTCAAAATGGGACAAATGTAGTCTTTAAGTGTCGTGCACTATACATTCCGACATTTGATTGGTAAAAAGGACTTCCTCCCATCCATGGGAATGTACCCAAAGTATGAACGGTTCGGGATAGTTAACCCCTTTGCTGCATAGTATCTTTGTTTTTTTGCGTCAATAAACGTCACCTCCAAGTGTGTACGCTTTCCTTTCGAAAAATGCTGCTTCGCAGCACTGATGTCATATTTGACTGAGTCAAAAAGTGAACTCATAATCTTGCTGATGTCAATTATAAGCGCAAAGTCGTTTTTTGTCTTAATTGTGCTCCTTGGAGAAAACATTGAGTAAGTTGATTGCCCTCTTCTCAGACGAGGAAAAAGGGATGACCAGTTTCTATCTTGCCATCTTGGAGCCCTTCCCTAATTTTAGGGGACGTGTCCGAGCTTGATTCAGTTGGTGTGTCTACCGTTACTGCGATTACTGGGGTTTCTAGGACTAGTTCCTTTGTCGCTTCTGACTTGTCTACGATATGTAAATTTAATTTCTCATTTGTTTCTGTATTTTCATTGCCTGGAACCGTTAAGGGTAGAAGCAAAGTAGTGTCCCCTACTTGTTCTTTACTCAGTTTATTGTGACATCCTTTAATGCCGCGAGTTCCTGTTCTACTTTTTCGTCCCAAGTTAGCTCCTTGTTTAGTCTAAGTTCATCAGTTGTTTGAGACGTGTTTAGTATCGGTTCTTGTTTTGTTTTTAGTTCGTTGTTATTATTTTTGTGTCTGTTTTCCTTGTTTACGACTTTATACGTGTTTTTTCCTGCAACCGTCTTATGCCTTTTCACCATGTTTGAAATGTGTATCTCTTCAACTTCACTTAACATATGTTTTCCTAACACTTGTGGGTCGCATGGCCCACTTCCTGGTCTTCTTATAGCCTTAACTCGCTTGTATTTCGTAATAATTTCTATGTGTTGTATTTGGCCTCTCCCAACTCACTGTGGACTGAAGAGAGTGACCGTAGCTCTTTTATAATCCTTATTTTCAAATATTATTTTATAAAATTTTTTTTAAATATATTAAATTTTGACAAAATTAGATCAGATACTAAAGATTTAAAATTTTAGCGCCTATATTTGTACGCTAAAATTTACGGTTTAAGGGATAGAGGTAAGCCACAGCTAGTGATGCCACCGAATTGATTTTTGAAAAAGGCCTATTTTGTCTTCATTAGAGAAAATTAAAATTTTTTATAAGGAAGAGCAAATAAAATTTATATAGATTTGTTCCTTATAATTTCGTCTATTCAAAAAAAGTATCAAATAATTTCGTCTTTCAAGTAAAATAGGTCAAAAACAATTTCATCTTCAAATTTTAATTTCAGGTTTTAGAACCTGAAATGCTTTCGTCCTCATGTATAGCCACAGCTAGAGATGGGCAAAATGCAGCATTTTAAAAAATTTCATGCAAATGCAGCATTCATGCAGCATGCAAGCATTAATGCAACATGCATCTATGCAAAAATTTTATCTACTATATTTTTGCGAAATAATATGCAGGATGTAATTTTATATTTTGGCCTAAATGTAAAATAAAACAATTCTGCTGCTTTAATGTATTTTTAGGTGCTGAACAAGTTTATTTAGTGCATTAAGTTAGAATTAATTTTGTGAATTATAAGAGTTTATAGAATTTTATTAATAAAATTCTATAAAATCTTATGATTCATAAAATTTTACTAATT
>QKWP01000088.1:384207-397841 GCA_003550325.1 Gigaspora rosea | reverse complement strand
AGTTGTCAAGATATCTTTGCTCAAAGTTTTAAAAAAACTTTGGCGCAGCTTTTATTTTGATAGACGTTTTGATATTCTCTAACTTTGAGCAAAGATATCTTGGCAACCATATGACTAAATTCAATGAACTTTTTTTTGTTTGAATTCTATGAATTTATAGAATCAAAATAAAAAAAATTTTATTAAATTTAGTCTGATAGTTGTCGAGAAATCTTCATTAAAATTTTAAAATATTTTATTTTTATGAATAGATCGTACCAGGTCGGAAATGATCTTCGGTCACGTGATAGTGGAATTTTTCTGCCACAACTAGCCTACCTTCAATTAATCAACAATCACTTCACTGACATAACATTTCACTGACAATTATTCACCGACAAGTTCATTTTACCGACAGTTTATTTCACTGAAGCTCATTTCACCGACAAAGTAATTCTGGTCATTTTCGTTAGGGTCAGAGTAGAATTAGGTAGAATTAGGGCTAAAGTTAAAGTGCTTTTTAAAAAAAAACTTGTCAGTGAAATGAACTCAGTGAAACAAACTGTCAGTAAAATGAACTTGTCGGTAAGTATTTGTCGGTGAAATATTATGTCAGTGAAGTGATTGTTGGCGAAATAATACGAACCCCCCGGGGAATCTGATTATATCTGATTAAATTTGCCAACTACTAGTAAAGTAAAAAACCAACGTATTCTGAAAATTATTTAATTGTAGGTGGTATGCTCAGCTACTTGTCATATAAGCAATTACACTTTCATATAGGAAGTACTTTAAAACTAATATAAATAATTTGTGTAATGATCTATATTCAATTGTATCATGTTGGCCAATCAAAACGACTTTCCATCATGCTAAGCATACTGTGTGTGACTTTTATATGTAGTCAAAGATCGGAAATATGTATTTTCAAATTGTAGTTTCAGAATCCATGGGATCCCTGCAGTGTTAAAAGATAGACTTTTTTAAACTTTATTTTAAATTTTGCTTTGTTATATACTTACTATTTTTATAGTTAATTTAATTTTTCAAGCCAGTAAAGTATCTAAATCATTAATTTGCAAAATGTTTTAAAGATAATGGTGAAGCCTGCCCAGTTCAGTTTCTGCAGTATCTGTGCGCTCTAATTTATTTAAAACTTTGTCCAAATTAGTAGTAAAAACCCAGCTATTGGAACTGTTAAAGTTCATTGGGTCAAAAAAAATATTTAGTCTATGAAATTTTGGAATATTAATAATCAGATTCTGTCGGGATAGCTTATTTTGTAGTTAACAAAAAGATGTTTTAAACTGATATAGATTCATTGAAACTATAAAATATAATATAAATTTAAATTCAAACTTTAAATCAAAATGTAAATTTGACCTATATTTATTTTTTAATTTATATATTGGTCTCTGAACTACACTGGTGATCATTAGTAGTGCAACAAAAAAAATTTACTTAGATCGCATTATTTCCCGCAATTCTGGGTATATCCTTTTATTTTTTATTTTTTTTATTTGTAAATAGTATATAGTATTCATATAAAAAATTTTTAGAATATATTAGTAAAGTAGATTTTTTATAAGTACAAGCTTTATTTAAAATTACATATTGCATTACTTTTGCTCATTTTAAACACAACACAAACATAAAACAAAAAAATTTTTTTACATATAAAAAAAAAATTTTTTTCTATTTTAATATTCATAGCCACCACAATATGGTGCATCCATCTTGTGCCTTGATTGCTTTACAAACTTGTTATAGCATTGGAATAGATCAGACAATATAGATCCACACTTTGATTTCTATCTTGGCCACCTGGATCTTGCCTCAAAGATTTTTTTTCACCTGACATTCATCTTAAAATATTTCCAAACTGATGTTAAATCCTTAACCTACAAATATTTAAACGATTGAGTTCAGAGAGTGAAGATATTAATTAAAATCTTTGTCTATTTATTTCTAAACTAATTTCTAATAAATATCGCACTATATTTGACATCGTTATCTTACTATATTATTTTTTAAAATAGCAAATTCGTAATCTATGATGAAATATATAAAATATTAATGAAAAATATATTAGTATAATTCATTATTCATCATGTAGTCGATTTTGCAAAGGCTATATAATACTACGAAATTTAATATAGCATTATACCTTTACAAATCTGTCCCAAATCTTTAATATTAAAAGCAAATTAATAATTTTTTGAGTTGTTTCTATAGTATTATTTACTATCAAGCTTAAAAAATTTTGAATTTTAGTTTGTGAGACGAAATTACCTAGACCAGTACTTGGTAGACTGATTTTCATGAATTCAAGCCAATGTTTTCGTCGATATTCATATAAATAGAGCTTTTTTTACTTAGGCTCTATATGTAAAAAAAAAACAAATCTAAATTATTAATACTTTTTAATTTTTTTGATAAAACCGTACTTCAATAGCAATTAAATAGCAAAGATAGGTGGCTCAATTTAAAATCATCACTTGGGTTGGCTCACTGCCAACAGGTAAATGACAAACCTTTACTAAACTTTTGCAACCATGATAGCTCCACCACTTTTATTGGTGTAAAGAGCCAAGAAGGAACTAAAATTACATGTCTGGCTTACTACCCATGTGGTATACTAGCTTTGTAGCAATGAAGAAACTAGTTATAAATCGTACGTATTTTTTTTTTGCTAGAACATTATAGTAAATTTACAAAAATTAACTAATCATATGAATGTCTGCCTTTCAACTAGAAAATTCTAAATGCAATTAATCTTTATACATATTTTTTACTTGTTTACATTTTTGACCAATTAAAGCAAATGTTCGGCATGCTTATTTAAATAGATGTATGTGATATAAAACTAAACTGCTACTACGTATTTTAATCTGTGCTCTTTATTTTATTTTTTTCTTTTATTTTTTATTTGAACAATCTGAAAAAGTGTTGAAGTAGGATTTGGAATTTGATAAATTTTAACAAAAATAAAGTTGTAGTTAAATCAGGACCCCGAGCAATCTATGAACAGCTAACAATTTTAGAAAATTGTTATAAGATGAAATGGGTATTGTGGCAAAAGAGTGTATTGTGACAAATTTGTACTATCTTGTGATACAATGACCAAAATTGAATAATTTTTATACTATTTAATTCGTCTCAATAAGAAAAATCGAATAGTGGTTAGATATTGAATTCTGATAACTAAATCACAAGATAATGATGCTTATGTATATATAACATCTTTTTATCATAATACTCTCAAAATTATTTTTGTTTGTTTTTTTTTTTGATTTTTAAGATAAGATCATGCCTCGGTCTTTATTAAGCTATAGTTATCATTACAATATCCTCGACTATTGCATTGGATTACTACAACTACCAAGTACCGAAACTTAGACTATTTATCTACAACCTAAACCTACCAGAATATCCTATATGACCCACTCATATAATCAACCTGGTTTTTGCATCCTACTTGACCACTAATAGTACCTGTAGTGCTGCCGCTGCCAGGTTCGTATCTCAAGCCATTTCTTAAATGCTGTCGCAACCTGGCCCATATCTCAAGCCACTACCTTCTTACTAGTATCTATAGTATGACACATGCCCTTACAAAGTTCACCAACCCCGGTACTTCTAACGTTCCTCTTTTGGTTTCTTTCCAGTTGCTTTCTTTACCCCTACCTCGCTTTCTTTCCCCTGGTTACATTCCTACTCACAATCCGAGGACCCGGAAGGAGTGGTCTGCCATTGGCGAACCCAATGGTCTCCCTCCTCTTGATACATACTTCCGTAACGTATGTCCTTTTCCTCCGGTGCGACTCTGGCGGTCTGATTGGTAGAGCCCCGCCATAGGCCCTTTTGTCGTAAGTTTGCTTCTGGTCAGTCCGCTTCTCGGTTAGTCCGCTTCCAGTCCGTCCTCATCCAATTTCTGTTTAAGTACCGTCAGAGATTGGCTACCTCTTTGCTCGAGTCTTGCCAAGTATGGTTTCCTTTTGTCCTACGGTTCTGTGCATAACATAGCTCCTGCGCTTCCCAGGATCTATGCACCCTAGTTCTGTGCGTAACACAGCACCAGAGCTCCTAATACAAGTTGGTATAACTCAGGAAACAGATTTGTACATCCGAGCTCGGAGTCCAAGTTACCGTAATGCAAGTAAATTTTTCAAAATCATCTCCAGTGGGATTTGAACTCTGTACCTTTTGTTACAACTACTTGGGGGTGACAACAATCCAACTACACTATATCGCCACACCCAAAAATTATTTTTGTATCATAGTATGTCATACTATAATTGTTAATATCTTGTAATCCAATGATCAGAATTGGATGATCTAACCACTATTCGATTCGTTTCATCGAGACAAATCGAATGTTATAAAAATTATTCAATTTTGGTTATTGTATCATGATATAACTCTCAAATTCGCCACAATACCTCCCACTCCCTTTAAAATCTTTACCTTAGTTTCTTTACCTTTGAATGATAATATCGGTTGATCTGTAATTAGAATTTAATGATCTTTATACCATTAGATTCGTCTTTGTAAGATAAGTTAGTTGATATCAAAATCATTCAATTCTGTTAGATAATTCACATTATATTATCAATCAAAGTCAACTTTGCCACAATACCACTTTTTACCTTATATTTCTAAAAATGAAAAAGTCTACAAAAAAATAGTCAAAAATAGGCATTAATATTACTAATTATAAAAAAGTTCTATACAAAAATAGTTAAAAATAAGCAAAAGCAAATTGTCACCTATCTATATATAGCCCGGGTCCTGTTAAATCGCTACCCAAAAAAATTCAGATTATATGATTTAATAATTACAATATATCAATTATCATACAATGCTTATTAAATAAAATTCTATAAAAACGAAAATATAATTTAACTAGTAAATTTTTTGAATATGTAAATGAAGTAAATTTTCTACCTGAAATTTTTTAGAGTGAATTACCCAGTTGTTTAATATATTGAGTTATACTGTATATACATCAGCAAATTTATATGTGCGAAATATTTTGAAAAAAATTGCGATATGCAATATCTTTCAAAATATTTCGAAAAGAATTTTGAAATATTTCGATTTCGAAATATTTTTCAAAATATTTCGAAATAATAAATTTTGAAATATTTCAAAAAAAATTTCAAAATATTTCGAAAATGTTTTCGAAATATTTCAAAAACATTTCGAAATATTTTGAAATATAAATTTCGAAATATTGCAAAAATATTAAATAATATTCGAAAACACAAAATAATATTAAATAATTTCTAAATAATGTACTGTAGACCTACAAAAAAGTGATCCTATCTATACTTTCCATATTTAATTTCCGATAACTGCCATTTTCTAAAACAAATGATCATGTTCCGGGTACATTTGAACCAACTCAGGACCAAAGATCCAATTCCGGGTCATTTGAATCAACTCATGTTCAAATGATACCATTTCTGGTTTATTTGAGCCCTCAACCCATTCAAATAATATCATTTCGAGTTCCAACTTGGGATTAAAATGATCCAATCCGGATCAAACGATCCAATTTGTAGTTCAAATGCACCTATTTCTTCAGGTTTATTTGAACTCCAGTTTCAAATGATCATTCCCAGTGCATTTGAAATTATTATGGCTTTGAATGATAACTTTTGAATAATATTACCAAAATTTGCTAAATATAAATATATGGGCCCTCAAAAGTAGAAACCAAGGAATTTGACTATTTTTTGAAAATTGATCTGTTTGATTGATTAGGTGTAAAATTTTAGGCCCAATCTTTTTTACTTAATAATGAAAGTCTAATCACTTAATAAATTTTTGCGATACAACGATTAAAAGCTTTTGACGCTATAATCTAAAAATAGATTTACTGAGATTTACTGATAGTAATACAGAATCTGCAGATCTAATAATCCTGTTTAAACAGGTTTGTTAATCATGAATAACCTAATTTTAGATTGTTTTGATTTTGTGTAGCAAAATAGTTTTTGCTGATTTTCTCAAAACCCATGATCGGCCAAATTCCTTGGTTTCTACTTTTGAGGGCCCATATTTCAAATATTTCGAAATATTTCAAAAATATTTAAAATAAAATTCAATTAGACAATGAGACAAAAAGCGTAAAAATTTTAATAATAAAACTTTATTTAATTAATAATCCCCTTAATTTTCAATTATTACATTAGTATATGTATTGTATTGACTCAATTACATAAAAATATAAATTAAAAATCAGAAATGCATTTACTAAAAAGAATAATGTACAATATGCATTTACTATACATGGTCATTTTGTTTTCAAAGCGGATTAGTTTTTATTAAAATATTCGCTAATCTCTAAATATAGTATAAATAATATTTAATTTAAAAATAGAGCTAAAATTTTTAAAGCAATTGTCGTGAGCGGTTTTTTTTATTTAAAACAATTTCAAAAGTATTAAAAATCTAAATATAAATGTAATTCAAATAAATTAAAATAATTTTTTAATACCGATAAAATTATCAAATATTTCGAATATATTCAAATTAATTAAAATATATTTGAAAATAATTAATTAATATATGTATATATTTTGACTGATTATACAGATTCAAATGATCACATTCCCAGTTTATTTGAAAATGACGCAGGTTGAAAAGATAAATTTTGAATAATGTTAACAAAATTTCCAAATTTAATATATTTCAATATTAGCACAAAATTTCGAATATTTTGAAATCATTTAAAAATAAAATTCAATTAAATGAATAATAAATGAGACGAAAAGTAAGTTTATTGTTTTATTTATTTTATTTTATTCTAATAATTTCAAAATAATTTAAAAATATTCAGAATACTAAAAATATTTAAAGAGTACAAAACAAACTTTACTTTAGATACTTATTTTAGATTTAAATAATTTCGAATTATTGCGAATTATTTTAAAATGAATTGAAATATTTTAAATATATTTAGAATTCAAATGCAAATTTTTCTTTTATGATGATTAATTAATGCTATTCATTTCACAACCATGTGAATAATATTAAATATTTCGAACTTTAAATATTATAACTATGCAATATATAATCATTATTAACATTTATACTTTTATTAATTTTAGTGATATAAATATTTATAAAACATAAAAAAGAATAAAAAATAAAAAATATATAAAAACGTATAAAATAAAAAATAAGATATATATATATAAAATAAAATAAAAAATATAAAAACGTGATAGAAATAAAAAAAA
This sequence comes from Gigaspora rosea, assembly GCA_003550325.1. Taxonomy (NCBI): domain Eukaryota; kingdom Fungi; phylum Glomeromycota; class Glomeromycetes; order Diversisporales; family Gigasporaceae; genus Gigaspora; species Gigaspora rosea. The sequence goes on along the minus strand of QKWP01000088.1, from coordinate 390,612 downwards.
TATATATATATATGTAATAAAATAAATGCATAAAGAAATAAAAAAGTAAAAAATTATTATTTTTATTCATGATGACCAGCATCTTCAGAATGAGTTTGTGTTGGCAGGTGGCTTGAAGATGAGGAAGGTACAGGCGGATTATCCTGGCTTGGTGTGGGATTCGGATTATCCTGGCTTGGTGCAAGATGTTGCAAATCGTCTTGATATAATTTAGATATATATGAATAGTGAGGAGAATCAGGGCTTTGTGCAACTCTTGCTTGTTTGCCCTTTTTAGTAGTGCGGGATGTGGTGGGAGCCCTCTTACATTTTTGATCCTGCTTACTAGACAATGAAATAACTTCAACTTGTTCATTTTCCGTTAAAGAATCCTCATCGTCAGTAGCAGGGAGGCGACAAGCAGTGCCTTCTATTAACATCCTTATTTAATTAAAGTTACAAATATTAGAATTATTTTACTTATATTTAAATAATTTAAATATAATTAATTATATATTACTTACTATGTTTTTATTTAGTCTATTTTTAGTTATTTCATCGCTCATAGTGAGCTTTTCATAATGTTTGTTTAGCAATATTTGGCATACTGTTATTGTGTATACCAATTGCATATTGGTGGGTATAGCAGCTGGCCATGCCCTCGCAAGTATGCACGTAAAGTAGGTCTCATTGGCATTATTTTCATTTATGGGTTTGAAAAGCTTTCTATAGTATAATTTTGTTTTTTCAGATTGCTTCCACACCATAATAGTTTGAGGTGTGGCGTTTGTATTAATTGGGTCTAAGAGGGTCTCCCCAAAAACGGCAAAAACTGATTCTTTAATTTTCGAGAAAACTCGACTTTTGCAAGATCGATGCTGAGATAGAAGCTAAAAAATAAATTTATGTGAATAAATTTAAACCAGTTCGAATTAGTTCGAAATACATTGATATTTTAAGAAACAATATTTAAAAAAACAAAAATGCAATCCATTAATTTGTTATGCAGGCATAATTGCCTGCGATAATTTTAAAATTTTAAATCTTTTAAATAAAACCTTAAATATTAATTTTAGCTATATACTTTTTAAGTAAAAAATATAATATTAGTTCTGTTTTATCAACTTTATTATAAAATTTTTTTAAAATTATTAAAAAACTTATGTATAATAAAAGTTTAAAGTTTTTGTTTTGGAACTTTTACTATAGAAATTTTCTTTAGGTTTTCTCAAATTTTATATGTTCCTGTCTATAAAAACGTTTTCACTTCTAATACAAGTCTTAATTTTTACAAGTAAATCATATAAAGTCAAATAATGAAAGTTGTCATTCTTTATATAAACTACAATATTGTATTAGAAACTATATTTTTTAAAACCAATATTTAAAGAATTCATCAAGATATTGTAAAATATTTTTTTGGTTAAAAAATTTCTTTAAAATTTAATATTTTCAGTTTATAAGCAACATAAATTTTTTGTCTTATAATATAAATTTAAATAGTTCAAAAATATAATTCTTGTTATTAAAAATTATAATACCAAATTTTATTTAAATATTTTAAATGATTAAAAAAATAGATCAGAGGTATATTTATAGTAATTATACAGGCAAATTTGCCTGCAAAATAGTACAAACTAAGGGATAATTAACACAATGCAAATGTAATCGAATTTATGAAAAAATTTACAGGTTTTGCAAGTTTATCTTCATAATATGTATTCCAATCTCTATTATCCATGCCTTCGTAGAAATCTGCTTCATTTTCTAGGAGGTTTCAACCTTAAATTGTTCCTCTGTAGGGTAAATATTTTTTGCAATTAGTCGTTTAGCTATTGCTGTACAAGTTTGCTATTATAAAATAAAATATTATTAACTTAGATTAAATTAATTATAAACATTTTATATAGAAAATAACTAAAAATCAGCGCCGGTGACATCACCTGTGATCTACAATGCATAAAAAAATAACCGAATTTTATTAAATAAAAATTAAACCATTTTAATGTTAGAGTAAGAGTAAAGGTTAAAAGTTAGAATAGGCTTTGTTTATAGTAAAATTTAGCAAGAATTTTTTTTTTGTATAAAAAAAAGTAGTTTCGTAGACAAAATTTTTAGTTAGAAGTAATTTTTTAAAAAATTTCTTTTACAAAATTAATTTGCACGTTATACCTGATCCTGAATTTTAATTGGCAAATTAACTACAGGTGATCATCACTGGCGGTTATAGTTAGCAAAATTCTTTTATATAACTAATAAAAATAATAATTACTTTAACGAATTTTGTTTCATTCGAAGGTTAAGACCTTCCGATATACAACTATTTATATTCGAAATCTTTCGCTCCAATTTATCAACTTTTTCGGATAGCCCAATAAGCATATCCTTAATCTCAGCCAAAGTAATTTGATCTTAAATTATTTTAAATAGTAGATTAATTTAAAAATATTATAAATAGAAATTAACAAAATAAAAAAAAATTATATTATTGAATTTTAACCATTGAAAGGTCTTGGAGAATAATGAGATCCTGAGCCAATAGTTTCGAAAGGCTGCGCAGCAGCTCCTCAGTTTCTGGCGGAGGTACGCCACTATCAGCTATCATATTTAAGAAATCTTAATGCCTTTTAGCTATCAGTTTTAAGAAATCTTCACGCCTTTTAGTGGACATTTTTTCACTTTTTTCTAATTTTTGAGTAGACATTTGTGTATATAATATATATATAATATAACTTATAATAATATAAATAAAAATGAAATAAAGAAAAACTTACAGCACAAGGTCTAACAGAAGAAGCAATAGCAGGGGATGGAATAGATCAGGGGGAAGTAATTTCACCCCTGATCTGGCGGCTATTCTATGACCCCTGCTAACAAGAATGCAAGAAGAAAGAAAATTAAGCTACATAGTAGAACAAAAACCAGGCCAAGGAATGCAGTACAATAGTATTACAAAGTATCGTCAAGTAGCAATTGCCTACGCAAACGATACAACTTGGATCGCAATTAATAGAAATCGTTAGAATAGCAGAAGAGTTTTTTTAAGCTAATGATATCGAGATAAACAGATCCAAGTCAAAGTTGTTGACCATGAACGCAAAGTGCAAAGCAGAGGAAACAGAAGTAAATTTTGGTAAAAGTATAGTAAAGGAGGAGTTCAGGAACAAGATAGTAAGGCCTCTGGGGGTATGGTTAAACAACAAAATACGTAAAAGTCTAGTTAAAAAGAAAGCAAAAGGTGTAGTACGACAGATAATTATGGACCTGCGGTACAAGAAGATGACATCAAGCCAGATAGCGTACATAAATAACATGGTAGTAATACCAAGGCTGAGTAGGACCGGAAGAATATATGTAATGCTGAGATCTGGCTTTGTATAAACTTATATATAATTTTTCCATATGTCGTATGTTTAAATTTGTCCAACTGGTAATTTTTTGAAAAGTTAGATGTTTATTTGTATAACAAAGACGATCTTTATAACAAGTATGATCTTTTTTGTATAACGATACTATATATACATCGGGAAAATTTTTAAGTAGATATAAATCGATATATACCGTATGTTGCAGCTACCTTTTTTTGCCGGTTTTTAACAAAAAAAACCGTGGGTAGCTTATTTACTATTTTAAGTAATTTAAAGCACAATAAAAAGGTAGCTTATTTTTGAATACAAAACTTTAATAAGTAAAATAAATAAATATGCTGTAGACAATAAATAAATATGCTGTAGACGATAAATAAATATGTTATAAACAATAAATAAATATGCAGAAAAAAATCGGGAGTAACTTATAAAGCGATTTTTGGTCAATCGATTATAGTCGCTACATAGTAAAGTCTAAATTTTACTAAGCAAATCGATTAAAGTCGCATAAGTAACATTGTTCAGCAGATCAAAATACGCGTACCCTGAAAATTTCATACAAATCGGAGAACTTTTTATTATTTGACTTTTAATTTTTACGTTCAACGGTTTTTTTTTTTATAAAAAAAAATCCGTTGAACGTAAAAATTAAAAGTCAAATAATAAAAAGTTCTCTGATTTGTATGAAATTTTCAGGGTACGCGTATTTTGATCTGCTGAACAATGTTACTTATGCGACTTTAATCGATTTGCTTAGTAAAATTTAGACTTTACTATGTAGCAACGTTCATCGATCGTATGGGTAGCTTATTTTCGGAACTAAAAATTTTGTTGTTGAATTTGAACACGGTTAACTACTGCCCTTCTTTTTCTAGATAGGTTTCTGATTTTCTCTTCGTCACTTTTTTTTGTGTAATTATGTTTTTGGCTTTGGTGGTTAACATGATCATACTGGTACTCAGATCTGAAATTGTATAATTTATAGTAAATTTGAACTTATATGATAATTTTGTATAAAGCTTTTAATAAAATTAAGTGTATAAAGTTATATTAAAATTTTGAGTCTGGATCTAAGTTATATATGTATTCTTCGGGGTCCTGGCTGAGTTATATGTTACAGCTAACAAAGATGTCTGAGAGAGGGTTGAATGAGATACATCAACCAATAATAGGCCTAGTAAAGCAGAAGTACAATATAATAAGAACATTATAAAATTGTGTAATAAAACACAAAGATTTTGGCAGCTGTAGAACACTACAACAAGAAATAGTAATAAAACAAATAAGCTGCCTGATAAATAGATTAAATCAACAGAATGGTCTCAGGCATTTAACAAAACTGAGAATAATGCAGGGTTGCCAGAGGGCAGGTTTAACACAAGATATCTGGAAATCTACTTGCCTGCCAGAAGATATTAGCTATTAGAGAAATAACTTAGCCTGCCTGATAATAACAAAAGCGAAAAATTTGGGTATAAATATAAGAACAGAAAGTAATCTTTGGACAGTTCACGGTTATGGCGTCAAATTGCAGGAGTTACTTGAGGCACAGACATGGAAAAAGTGCTGTGCCAAAGTAGATGAAGCTGGCGTCCTGTACCTAAATCAATTCCTCGATATAAATAAGACAAACCTAATCACATGGCAACAGTACAAAAGCTATAGAGGCTGTCTAAGTAAAGGTAAAAAGGCAGAGTAGTTCAAAGAACTAGAAGCAAAAGTTCTTGAAAAAGTAGGAAGCAGAAAAGTCAAAAGTTGTTTTGATACCAAAGAGAAGAATGTGCAAGCATTAGAAGTAGGCTGGAGCAAGTTATCAAATAATAGAAGAAGAAAGGAGTGAATAATATACGGACCGCAGGAGGACAATAAAGTAGGAAGAATACGCACGAAAGAAGGAAAGAAGGTACAAGTAGAGCATTGGAAAATGCAAAATATAGACAGAGAAGTGGCAACTAAAATTAAAGAATGCAGCGGATGCAAAACAATGGATGAGAATATAGAAATGAGAGTGAAGAACTATATTGATGCTACCATTGAATAGAGAGAAGTGACTAGTTAAAAGTAATACCAAAGGTACTTGTAGATAAAAAGAACAAAAAAATCAAGGTAGTGATAGAACAACTCAGAAAGAATATAAAAGATGAAAAATGGAAAAAAGAAAAAAGTAAGCTATTGGGGATGGAAATATTAGAAGAATTAGAAGTAGAGCTGATTAAAAAGCAAAATTTGCCCACGAGTATTAAAGAAGCGTTGATAGAAATATGGAAAAGAAATCAGAGAAGAAATAAAGAGGAGTATACAATTTATACAGATGGAACAGTAAACATAGGAAATGAGAATGATCCATTAAGTAGACACATAGGAATAGGTTGGGTTCAGATGAACAAAGCACGTGATTGGGCAGAAGCAGAAGTAGCTCTAGGAATAGAAAGTTGGCCAACGTTGACGCTTGCAGAATTAATGGCAATATGGTTAGCAAGCCTTACAATACCAGAAGGAAAGAAAGTTGAAATACACACAGATAGCAGCACAGCAATAAGGGGTGTTAGCAGAGAACTGAACAGCACAGGTAGAAGCAAAACGCAGAAGAAAAAAAATGCAATATGGATAGTCAAGATCGCAGATATCATCCAAACAAAGAATCTTCAGGTTGAGTTCACAAAGGTGAAGAGTCACAGTGCAGACAAGTGGAACGACAGAGCAGACAAGCTTGCAAAAGAAGGTTTAAGGAGTAAAGGAGGATATGTACAGAAGAGATCAGTTGTAGTGAGATAGAATATAGACTAGAATGGAGAAATAAGCAGATAGATGTACCGGCTAGGCTGCTTTGTAAGTTGATAATAAATGCAAAAATAGGGCGGAATGGAAAGAGACACAGGCAATTAGGAATATAGAGCCTGAGTTAAATAGCACAAAGTACAGGTGGACCTACTTCTGGGAGAAAATGAGAGCAACGAAGGGAGTAAGGTGCACTACAAGAAGAAGCAGTGCAAGAAGAAGTGCGGCCTTAAAATGTGTGATGGACAAGCTTCCAACCCTAGTGGAGCTCAATAAAAGA
>QKWP01000088.1:366185-382724 GCA_003550325.1 Gigaspora rosea | reverse complement strand
GAATATAAGCAAATATAAGCAAATATGAGCGAATATAAAGAATATAATAGTTTATTTTTTTTGTTTTTATTTTTTAATTTTTTTTGGTTTCGTTTTTTTTGGATTTATTTTTTTTGTCATTTTTTTTATAATAATATATAATATATGTAATATTTAAAATATAATATATAATAAAAAAATAAAATTTTATATTAAATAGCGAAAACTTGTGAATATTGTATAATTAATAAATTAAAATATTATATAATAATAATAAATAAAAAAAAATTTATAATTAAATTGCGAAAACTTGCGTAAACTTGTGAAAACCTGTAAAATGTTCAAAAAGCATGATTATGTGAATATAATAATTATTAATTGATATCACTATTGATAGTAATCGATTAACCGAATATATATCGATTACTATCACTATCGATAGAAATCGACAGGGGTGTTGATAATCGATATATATCTTACCGGTTAGTAATTGATATATATCTATATATAAAATTTGCTGATATATGCTAGGAGAAGAGCAAAGAGACGCAAGAGCACTTGGCTAGGTGCAGTAAATAGAAGAGCCTATGGAAGAAAATACAAAAGGTGGCCATAGCGACAATGTAGAAGGGGCTAGAGGAGGAAGAAAAAGCCTGAGTACTACCCTATATATTGTATACAAACCTCTATGGAGAAACAGAAGAAGAAGAAGTTCAAGCAAGGCAGGCGCTAATGAAGAAACTAATCTCAAACGAGAGCTACCAAAAAGTATCACAGCTGTTGAAGAAGAATTCAAGAGAAAAATTTATGAGAAGAATAGTTAAAACAGCTTGGGATACCTTTTACGAACAAGTATGGAGGATCCGATGTGAAAGAATAAGTGAATGAAAAAAGGAGCAAGGCATAACAAGTAAGATATAAAGGAGAACTTCAATTCAGAAAAATACAAGAGCGCCAAAAGGGGGAGATCAACAAGCAAAAGAAATAAAAAAGAAGCAAGAAGAAGAAAAAGAAGTAAGAGTGAAGAAAGAAGTTAGAAAGACAGTAATGGGACTTGTCATAGAAGGGGGAAGACCCTTCTATTACAGACTTTAGGTAGTCAGACAAGCAATCTGCTCCAAGAGAGCGGTACAGTAGGTCGCACTTAGATACCATTAGGATGGCTGGGTGATACTAAGCTTAGATATTAGGTAGTTCTATATAGTTGCAAATATGTAATACTTAATAAAGTATTAGTGTGACTGCTTAAGGAAAAAAAAATAAAAAAAAAAATAAAATAAAGAAAAAATGCAAAAAGTTTTAGTTATATTAATTGAGAATCCGTTTTCGAATGATGATCAATTTACTAATAAAATGTTACGCATGTTACTATACAAAGCAAAGCCATATGATTTTTTGTACTCAAAGATAACGTGATTATTTTACTATCTATATAAAGGTAATTTCACTTGATTTTAACACTTTAAAACCTAAATAACACTGTAGAGAAAATCTTAGTTCGCAACGATCTTTCATCGGCAAGTTTTATAAGACGTGAAGTGGCATTTGGAACACCAAGCATAAGGCTCGATTTCATATAAATTGCAGTTTCGGAAAGATCATTTCGTCCGGTATTCATTTTTTCAGTACTCGTTATTGTACGTACGCTTTTAAAATTTATATTTATTTAATTTTTGTACAGCGAAAGTATGAAGACCAAGAGCTGTGGACGGGAAGGCAAATATGAAAATGCTAGATTGAATCAGTAAGTAAAAAAAAAAAAATTTATATTATCCATCTATTTTGTTCTATTTCGATGTACTATCCGTTGGAATGTTTTCACCCAAATTAGAGTCTAGTGCAGTTTTTGTCGCCTGTGCCAAAAATATTTTATGATACCGTGATATCTATTCTTGAATTGTTGAGACTTTCGGCACTTCGTCCTGATCTAATTCACAAATTCTATCAATCTATCGTGCATTTCTTTAGCTATTATCCGATCTTTCGCATGAATATTCCCCAGTAAGAACATTTGCTCAAGCATTTTTTTTACAGTATCTGTCATTCGTTTTCCTCCACCTCGATTACCATATTTTGCATTCTCACGTAACGCCCATCCTTTATTCCAAGAAAAGTCAACCGATTTCACAATCATGTAAGTATTTTGTTCTATATTTCAAATATTTATGCTTAATAGAAAGGTAATAAATAATTTTATCAATTATTGTACTTACCTTTTTCTATATTATTTTCTTTTACTGTATCTATAAGATCTAGTTTATATTTATATATGTAATCTTAGATTTAGATAATAAAGTTATGATAAAATATGCTTCTATTACCTATCATCTCGATATCTTCTGTATCTTGCTTTTTGTTTTCTATAACAAAATTTCGTATGAGTGTTATTGATGTAATTTGTATATAATGCTTCCTTACCTTGTGGTTTTGGTAAAGTCATTGTCCATTTCGATTGAGGTTCGGTGTGTATAGATATTTTTGGTTCGGGACAAGAAATCTCTTCATTACACAAATTAGCAATTATGGAAGGGGAGAAATGAGCTAAAGTTCCAAAGTGTGGCAATGAACGTGCTATAATGTACCCTGCTAATAAGCCTGTAATTGGCTATTGCCAGAAATTATATTTAGATATTCCGGCAATAGTTTCTACACATGGTTTTTTTTCCCTTTTTCTGCTGCCAAATTTTCACATATATTTGTTTTTTGGTATTGATTTGGTTCAATGTTTGCTAAATATGTTCCTGCAAGATCTTTTGTAGCAGTCACGATATCAGATCCTTTTACTACATCACATCCAATACGAACATATCGGTTGATAGCATGTGCTATCTAAAAAAAATAAGGATAAAAATGGTTTGTGCTTTGGTTTATTATTTATTTATTTATTTTTATTTTTTTTTTATAAATAGATATACTTACTGCAGCGTGATGCGAATCAATTATAGTTTTTGCTTCACCTGGCTCTAGAAATAGCCATTCACGAACCTCTACATCGTACCAATCAAACCAATGGGCCACAATTGTCATGAGTTCACTATTATGATAGTGCGGTCCATTGTCTGAAATAATTTTTATCCACTTAGGTTTTTTCTCAACATTGTTAAACACAGCTTTGAAACAAGATGCTGTAAACCAGGCATCTTGTTTCGTATCTGTAGACCAATGATCATACGCACTAATATTTAAACAATCTTCGCTATTATCCTCCTTAGTTATTACCAAAATCGTATGTAATGTCCAGCCCCTTTTCCCGAAAAATTCTTGTTTTGTTTCTCGTGCTGTTTTTGGAAGAATTCGCATTTTGTAATCTGCAATTATAATTGCACCATCTGACTTAAAACTAAGCAATGATATTTTATATTGTTCATTTAGATAATATTTTTAAGCATGATGTGTGAGAAAATATTTCAATTTTTCTTGCATTTCTAATAGTTGCGAATCATACTTATTATCAGCATATTTTTTTATGAAGTCAAAAAAATTAGACAGTTCTGATCACTCTTGGCAACGCAAATCGTGTGGGCTTGAGCATTCTCCAAATGCAAATGGCAAACAATGGTCGATGCAATTATCGTGTAGTGAAGTTCCATCCAATTCAACTCTCAAATGGCGTTCAAAATTTCTTTTAAGATGGCAACGTAAGGTTTCAAATCGTGATATATGAGATCCTTTTATTTATAATTTATTCGATTATATCATATGAAATTTATGTTTAGAGCAAAATACGTCGATTCTGGATATAGCGAACCTTCCTATAACAAACTCTGAATATAACAAGCACAAAATTTTGAAATTTTATAATAGTTCAGTATAAAAAGTACTATGAAATATAGTAATTTTTTATAGTGAACTTTTTTGTTAGAATCTTTAGTTCGTTATAGGAAAAGTCGACTATATATACAATTATGCAACCTATTGTAGATAATTATTTGTTCTAAATAGAACTAATTCTATAATATTTATCATCTAAATATAGTGAACCTTTCTATAACGAACTTCAGATATAACAAACAAAATTTTGTACTTTTATAATGATCTGGTATAAAAAATGCCATGGATTCTTAAGGAAACATAGTAAGTTTTTATAACAAACTTTTTTTTTCTTTTATGAACTTTTAGTCTGTTATAAAAAGAATTGACTATATATGATTTATTTAAGTGCTTATAACTCACTAGAATCTCCTTTTCTGTAAATATTTGCCGTGCAAGAGCTAATAGATCCTCAAATACTTCAAATCCATATTCATTGCAAATAATACATAATCCACTCAAATTTTCTCGATATCGAATATGGCTATTATTGGCTGGTCGGGTCATAAAGGAGGTTCGTCGCATTTCATTCGGATATGTTTCGTTAAATTTCGTCCATAGAGCTTCTTTTTGGTCTTGCATATATAAAATAGGAACATCAGTTTTGGCATCAACTCGGTAAGAACTTTGTACAACATTATTTTTGTCTTGAAAAAACGATAAAAATTGTATTTCTTTAATTTCATCTATTCTTTGAACAGATTTTTTCGGACATTCAACTTGTAGGGCACCAGGTCCATACAATCGAGAATATTTACGTGCTAGTTCTATTGCATTTGGACTAATCTAATCATAGTATTTGTAGTATTAAGATTTGAAAAGTAAATTTTAAGTGAGCGATCAATTTTATTTTCAAATAAGTTCAAATAATACTTTTTATTATCAAACAAAAGGTTTGAACTTTATGAAATTATATATTTAGTTCTGAAATATAATAACTGCAAAAGTTATTATTATAATAAGAAACTGAGAAACAAATATGGTAAATTTAGATATGTATCAAATATCTACAAATTGTTATTTTTATTTCAATTCGAAACTACTAGTTATTTGCTAACTACTTTGGGATTTTAATAGCTAATGGCTATTCGGTGACTAGAAGTGCAGGCAAATTACTCCAATGCTAGTTATGGCCTAAGCTATAACGTTATTGAAATAATTCGCCTACCATGTTATTATTATTTTATTTCATTTATTATTATTACTTTATTTTTATTATCTATTTATTTTGATTTTTTTTTCTTCATTATTTGGTTTTTTTAACAAGTAAATAAAATAGATCGAAAATAATATTTTTGTCTGAACCTTTACATGGTAAGAAATTTTGTTAGCAATCTTATTTTAGTTTTGAACTAACCTGAAGTTTTTTTCGAAGTTGTTTATAAGTAAATTGATCGGCTATAATCGATAAAATTTGTGTTTTTCCATCTTGACCACATTTATTGACGATTAGAGCATTTCGAAAACTATTCCAGAATGTGCTTTCTTCTAAATCTTCCAAGTTTTCTGTATTTTCTAAGCTTTCTGAATCTCTGGGTTCCAATTGTAAGTATCTAAATTTATATAACATTTTCAAATTAGCTTTGTCAATAGTTGGATCTTTTGACCGACTCCAAAATTCTTCTTTATATTCAGAATTGGGATATGGTGTTATATCAGTGCATCCACACGAAGATAACATTCTTCTCCAAGCCCGAAATTCATTCTTATTCAATTCATAAGTAGACGGATATATTATAAAAAGTGCATAATTAAACTCGATTATTGTATTTTCTTGACTTATCCAAGTATTAAACAAATTTTGCCAGTTTTCTAATGGATTAGTTGCTATTTTTTGACGTTTTTTTTTGTTGTTCAAATATATTTTCTATCGTATAAGAATCGTTCCAGTTTTCTGAAGTACATGTTATATAGGAATTAGCTAAATTTGTTTGAAATATACGTTGTATACTAGGGTGATTAAAACCATAAAGTGATTCACCATCAAGATGCATTGCAATTCCAGCTTGAGCCCATACACCATTAGCCGAGCAATCCTCATAATGCCAAAATATTTGTTCACCCTTATAGAAATCTAAAGTAAAGACATTGTGGATTCTATTTTGTAAAGCAAGAGTTTTTTGACTCTTTTTTGTTAATACTGATTATGTAAATTTTTGATCTTCGATATTTGATACTACTATAACATGTTTCCCTATATTTAAAAAAATAGGCATAAATACTACTCAGTCTAATAATTTCTTGACTATTTTTTCATCATTAAACCCAAGAATTGCAGGTCCCGAATATAATGTTTTCTTTCCAAAAATAATATGATACACATTATTAATAGCCTGGGAAGGTGTTAAACAAACCGTACTTGTTTCGTTACCACTAGCACAAATAAAGCCAGGTTGCAATTTATTTTCTTCACCTTGAACAACTTTTATAAAAAATTGTTTTTGGTTAAGTACAATACTAACATGCATATGAAGTCGATATAGAACACATTGTCATTAGATGGTCTGGGTGACCACCAATCGCGAGTGTAGGGGCCATAGTGTAGTTTTGAACATATTTTGCTTTCCGCAAGTAAACTAACACTTATATAAGTCGTGTTACTCATAGTTTATTACACATGTAAGAATCAGTTTTGGCATTTACAACTGTGAATTTTACTTTAATTAAATGCGCGTAGCGATTTCTTATATAATGTCAATCATTTTACCTCATTGGGTTATGAATTAGCAATTAATATTTATTGAACTTATACATAAATTTTAATTATTTTGAATTATCTCGCATCGTTTTGAAATATTTTTATGAAACATAATTTTTAATAAATGCCAACATAATAAATTAAATTCTTTAGTTTAATTTAAAATATAAACAGAATTTCTATACTTTCAAAAAGATATAAATATGATTAAAAACTTCTTTATTTTTTTTATAAAAAATTTTATTTCCAAATATCTTTAAAATTTTAAATCAAATTGAAATTATTATAATCTTAGAATATAAATTTTACTATTTCTCTTTAAATCAAATATAATCCTAATCTTATAAAATGTCTAGCTTCATATGTTCTATCTGCGAACGTACTTTTTCAATACCAAATGGGTTGAGTAAACATATGTCCAAGTGTCTTAATACTGTTGAAGATGTTTCAGTTTTTACCAAAAGTGCTGAGAGTTTTCGCAAGTCTTCGCTTTTTGATGAATTGCCTCAAGATGATATTAATGAAGACCAATTAGATATTGGATATTTCTCTTCCTCTAAAACCTCTAAAAAAATTTCATTTAAAAATATTAACTTTAGCAATCCTGTGCAAAATATTAATTTAGAGAGTAATATTGCGAATTTATCTAATGATGATAATTTGTCTGAGATTTTAGCAGATATGTCTTTTGAATTAGAGGATAACACATATTCAAAAAATTTTGAAGTCGATCTTAATACTAATATTCTTGATGAATTTGAAATACTTCACAAGATTATCATGAATTATCTGATGATATTTCAGTTAGCGCAGATTATTTTGAAGATATGCAAAATAATTCATCTGACGATAAAAATCAAGAATATAATGAATTTTCTAACGAAGCTTATGCTGATTTAATGGTTTTGGTTACAAAATATAAACTAAGTAATGCAGCTGTAAATGCGATTATCTCATTCTTTAATAAGCATTCAAATCATTCCAAATCTCCATTACCAAAAAATATTAAACAAGAAAAACTATTTATGAATAATATGAAATCTAATTTGTCATATATGAAAACTAAAGTATTGGATCATGATAATACTGAGTATTTCTTATATCATATGCCATTAATGAGTTGCATTCAAAATATATTAGAAATTCCTGATATATTTCAAACTTTTGTACTTAAATATGAAGAATTATATAAACTACTAAGATATATTAACTTTAATATTATTTTTATATTTTTATATACATATTTATTTGTTTTTATTAATTAATTTTTTTTTTAAAGAATGGTAAAGAAAATATTTATAAAGAGCAAAATAATAGACAATGGTGGAAAACTACTCAAAGTACTTTACCAACTGGTGCAAAAATTTTATCTATTTTTCTATATTCTAATGCCACCAATTGTGATTCATTGGGTAAAAGTCAGCTTCATCCAATATATTTATCACTTGGAAATATACCTACATGGCGCAGAAATAAACCAGATGCAAAACAATTACTGGGTTATTTGCCAATAATAAAATCTTCTAATTTAGGAAAAGAAATAAAAAGACAAATATTTCATAAATTTTTAGACATAATTTTAGAACCAATTCAATCATTCTCATATAATGGAACTAATTTGTTACTTAATAACAAATTTATTTGGTTCTATCCAAAAATTTCAACAATAATCACAGATTGGCCAGAAGCTGCAACCTTTTGTTTAACATATAAATCAACAAAGTCTAAACATCTTTGCCATTTTTGTTTAGTAAAAGAGATAATTTAACAAATACAAATCTCATTAAAAAAGATATGAAACTTAGAAATCATAAAAACATGCAATACTATTATAATAAGAACGAAGGACAAACAGTAAGCATTGAATCGGTACCAAATATTTTTTGGAAATTTAGGTAAATTTAATATTCTAATTAATTAAATATGCGAATGTGTTTAAAATATTTTGAATAATTTAAGATTTAAAATTAATTTTACTATAACGATTTTTAAATTAATTTTAAAATTTTCGAAACATTGCGAAATATTTAATATTAATTTTACTATAACGATTTTTAAATTAATTTTAAAATTTTCGAAACGTTGCGAAATATTTAATATTAATTTAACAATTTTTAAGATAATTTTAAAACTTTCGAATCATTGCGAAATATTTTAAAATAGCTTAAATTATTTTAAAAAAGATTAAAATTCGTAATATATAATATATAATTTAATATCAATTTTTTATTTTAGAAATATCAATATTTACGAAGCTACGGTAATTGATAGAATGCATCATTTAGATTTGGGATTATTTAACTATCAAATTACTTTTACATATGAGCTTTTAAAACAATCATATGGAGCTTCAATACTTGATAAAGTGGATAAAAGATTAGCGAATATTCCTAGATTTCCGGAACTTAAAATATTCAAAAATGGAATTCAATCACTTTCTAGAGTTACAGCTAATGAATATCGTAATCTTATGAAAGTTATGATATTTGTTCTGGATAACTTAGATATCAGTGAAGCATTAAATAAAAAGTTGTTGAATCTTTATGAAGTTTGGAATAATATGTATATTATGAGTCGATCTGAAGAATTCGATGACCAAAGTTTGAAAGATTTTGAGGTAATTCACAATATTTCGAATTTATTCGAATTTATTTATCGATATTTTAATATTTTAATTAACTAATTTTAATAACTAATATTAATATAATTATTTCTAGAATTTAATAATAAATTGGGCTCAACAGTTTATTAATATTTTTCAAACAAGTACTTCATCAGAATTAAAATTTCCAAAATTACATTCATGGGTATACCATACTGTTGATTTAATTAGACAGTATGGTACTTTAAATGGGTTCTCCACTGAAACCTATGAAAGTCTTCATAAAGATTTTGTTAAAACGCCTTATCATTTAACTAATAAACAAAATATAGAAATTCAAATAATGAAATCGGTAAATATTTAAATTTTTTTAATAATATTTAGTATTTTTATAAAACTTTACTAAATTATTTTAAATTAAATAGATTCAGAGGCAGGCTATTGCAACGAAATTATTATCAGGCAAATCAAAAAATTTTAAAACTATAAGCCCTTATAAATTTACAAATTTAATTTGGACTTTTAGTTTAAATAATGCTCAGGAATTTATTAACCAACAATTAAAAGACTATAATTCAAGTTCTAAAATATATTTTGGACTTGAAAATCTTTTAGAACATTTAACTATATATTTTAATTCAGCAAATGTTAATTTAGGTAATTATATAGTTAAAATATATAGCTCAGTAACTTTAGAAAATGGGGCTATAATTAGAGCAACTGATAATTTTTATGGAAAAGCCTGGCATAGCAATGTAGCAGTTGCTATGAATTCTGAAGAACTATTTGAATATATATCAGATCAAGGAATCTGTTATGGACAGGTATTTTTCATAGTTTAATTTTTAATTTTTAATTTTTTAAAATACAGTATTAACATAAATTTTTAATATTTAATTTTTAGATATATTTATTAGTGAAACTTGAATATAATAAGGAATCTTTAACACATAATCTAGCATTAATTCAGTGGTATGATTTTAAATCCGACAGGAATCCATATTATTATGGATGTCCTTGGCTTAAATTAACTGAATTATTTAATGTAATTGATATTGAAGCAATTAGAAATCAAGTTCATGTAATTCCCCGCTTTGACAAAACAAATGAATATTTAGTAAACAAATATATTTTTTAATAAAAAATCTTAAAAAATCTTAAACATAATTAAAATTATTTAAAAGTTTTCGAAACTATTAATTATCACAATTAACTAAAATATCGAAAAATAAAGAAAGTATTTCGAATATATTTAAATAACTTGAATGATTCAATTTATCAATAAAACAAAATTAGAATAGTTTATTCTGAAAAATTCAAAATATTTCGCAAAACATAAACATTATTTTATTGATTTTCATAAATCTGACCAATAGAAGAATTTATAATTTATTTGACCAATATGGTAAATTATGTTGTTTTGATTTTCATTATCTGACCAATAGAAAAATTTAAATTTATTTAACCAATATAGTAATTTTACATTGTATAATTTATTTGGAATACGGATTGACATTTTAAAAAATTTAATACATCAGCTTATACATATCTCGATGAAGTTTAAAGCTATTTTAATGATTTAATTCACAAGATAGCTTCAAATTTTGTCGAGATATGAACTGTGAAAATTAAAAAGTCTTGAAGAATTTAAATAACGCAAATCAAATTATAGAGTTTTAGAAACCAAATAATGAACCGGAATATTAAACAAAAGTAGAAAAGACAGAAATTAAATTATATGACAAAATTTCGAAAGTATTCGCAACAGTTCAGAGTATTTAAAAAATGATTCAATTTATTAATAAAACAAAATTAGAATAGTTTATTCTGAAAAATTCAAAATATTTCGCAAAACGTAAACATTATTTTAAATGTATTAAAATATTAAACAAAAGTAGAAAAGACAGAAATTAAAATTATATAACAAAATTTCGAAAGTATTCGCAACAGTTCAAAGTATTTAAAAAATGATTCAATTTATTAATAAAACAAAATTAGAATAGTTTATTCTGAAAAATTCAAAATATTTCGCATAACGTAAACATTATTTTAAATGTATTAAAATATTAAACAAAAGTAGAAAAGACAGAAATTAAAATTATATAACAAAATTTCGAAAGTATTCGCAACAGTTCAAAGTATTTAAAAAATGATTCAATTTATTAATAAAACAAAATTAGAATAGTTTATTCTGAAAAATTCAAAATATTTCGCATAACGTAAACATTATTTTAAATGTATTAAAATATTAAACAAAAGTAGAAAAGACAGAAATTAAAATTATATAACAAAATTTCGAAAGTATTCGCAACAGTTCAAAGTATTTAAAAAATGATTCAATTTATTAATAAAACAAAATTAGAATAGTTTATTCTGAAAAATTCAAAATATTTCGCATAACGTAAACATTATTTTAAATGTATTAAAATATTAAACAAAAGTAGAAAAGACAGAAATTAAAATTATATAACAAAATTTCGAAAGTATTCGCAACAGTTCAAAGTATTTAAAAAATGATTCAATTTATTAATAAAACAAAATTAGAATAGTTTATTCTGAAAAATTCAAAATATTTCGCATAACGTAAACATTATTTTAAATGTATTAAAATATTAAACAAAAGTAGAAAAGACAGAAATTAAAATTATATAACAAAATTTCGAAAGTATTCGCAACAGTTCAGAGTATTTAAAAAATGATTCAATTTATTAATAAAACAAAATTAGTAGTTTATCTGAAAAATTCAAAATATTTCGCAAATTGTAAACATTATTTTAAATGTTAAAATATTAAACAAAAGTAGAAAAGACAGAAATAACAAAAATTTCAAAAGTATTCGCAAGATTTTAGAGTATTTAAAATTTTAAAATATTATATTTATTTATGAGTCAAAAAAAATAATAATATAAAATATATATAAAAATATAATAAATTTATAAATAAAAAAATAAAAGAAATAAAAAAAAAATAAAATAAAAAATATATATATATATAATTAAGATTCTTAAGTATCGTGTGTAGCCAAGTGTCCAGCACTAGCAGTAGAAAATCCCTCCTGTGGTTCATTGTGTATAGCCAAGTATCCAGCACTAGCAGTAGAATATTTCTCCTGTGGTTTATTCCGTGTAGCCAAGTGTCCAGCACTAGCAGTAAAAGATCCCTCTGGTGGTTCTTCTTGAGTTGCTTCAGGAGTTGCTTTGGGAGTTGCTTCAGAAGTTTCCGCATCTGAAATATTTATAGAGCTTTTAGTTCTTCTTACATGCTTGCCCTTTCAAGAAGACTAAATAATTTAATATTAAAATATTTAAATTAACTTTATAGTAAAATTTTTGTTTACATAAATTTTAAAAAATTTATAATTACACTTCCGGATTGTTGCAGTTTTCTTCTCTTTTTACTTCGACCCCTTTCTTCATCAACCACCTCATCTTCTTCATCTTCTGTTGATTCTCCTTCACCAGGTGGAAGAAATTTCTTTTTTTGTTGCATTTTTCTCTATTTTTTTATTTTTAAAAATTTCGCAATGTTTCGAATATGTTAAAAAATATTTAAATATTTTGTTTTTGCTTTTAATAATTTATTATATATTAATCACATACTAAATTTCTTCTAATTCTATCCTTAACAGTATCTTCGGACATTGTTAACTTCTCATAATAATCGTTCAACATTATTTGGCATACCGCAATTGTGTATGCTATTTTAATATTGGTCGGTAACCTGTCTGGCCACATCTTGCTTAGGATCCTGGACATGTATGAATCATTGGGGTCCAAGGATATTGGTGTGAAAAGCTTCTGATAGCATGCCTTCGTTTTGGCAGAAGCATTCAACTCCGAAACATCGGCAGGAGTCATGTTTGTATTTATTGAATCCAATTGGCTTTCGCCAAACACAAAAAACATTGTATCCTTCACATGTGTCGTCAAAGCACTTCGCAAAGAACAATGCTGTTTTAAAAGCTAAAAATATAATTTATTTTAAGTAAATGAAATATTCTAAATAATTTGAATATATTCAAAATATTTTGAATATATTCAAAATATTTAGTAAAAAAATTATTCTAAATAGTTCAAATATATAGTGATTTGACCCGGTTGGTCTATAATCAGGTAATCGAACCGAACCGAACTGAAAGAAATCCGGTTAACCGATTGAATAAAATGCTTAATTGGTTAATCCAATATAATCGGTTGATAGTCAGATAACCAGTTAATCTGACAAAATCGAGTATACAGTTAACCGATTACAAAAATGGTAACAAGGTTCGCATGGTAGCAGGAAGTTAAATTTTGTAGTGCATTTGCTAAATTTACTGAATTTGCTGAATTTGCTGAATTCTCAATTAAATATTTGTACTTTTATTGTTAATAATTTTGGATTTGCCATTGCTGGTCTAAAACAATACTTGATATTTGTCATGTTAAAGTTCAAGTTTTTAATAGATTTTTTTTGCAAAATTATATGAATTATTGGTAAACTTTTAAATTATGTTCCGGTTGACCCAGCTAAACCAAATATATTCAAAATATTTCGAATATATTCAAAATNTCTCAATTAAATATTTGTACTTTTATTGTTAATAATTTTGGATTTGCCATTGCTGGTCTAAAACAATACTTGATATTTGTCATGTTAAAGTTCAAGTTTTTAATAGATTTTTTTTGCAAAATTATATGAATTATTGGTAAACTTTTAAATTATGTTCCGGTTGACCCAGCTAAACCAAATAACTCGGGTTAACTGAATTAACCGATTAGAAATTCTTATCCGGTTGCTTGATAATTCGGGTCAACCGAATTTAACCGATTAGAAATTCTGCCTGGTTGCTGGATTACTCGGGTCAACTGAGTTAACCGAAATAATTCTGGTTAACCCGATTAGAATCAGGTAAACCGGCTCAGGTAACCAATTGATGATTTTGTTCTCGGGTCAAACCACTACAAATATATTCGAAATATTTCAAATATATTCAAATATTTAGAATTGTTTTTTATTATATGAAAAAAAGACAAACAAAACAAAATTAAAAATATTTACTGGTTGAGCAATATTTTTTTATAATATGTGTTCCACTTTTTATCAGTCATGCTGTCATAAAATTCAGTGTGATTTTCTGCAAGAAAATCTTCCACCGCTTCCCGAAATTCATCATCCGAAGGATATATAGAATATTCAAACAACTTCTTTGCAATCTCTTTTGCTGATTGCTATATATAAAAATAGTTTTTTATTATTTTAAATTAAATTAAATAAATTAAAATATTAAGATATAAAAATAAAAATTACATTTATAAAATTGGTTTCGTGAGCTAAGTCGAAACTTTCTGAAAACCTATCATCCATTTCAGATAAGCACTTTTCGATTCGATTTATTTTTTCAGATAGCTCGTTAAGCTTATCCATTATAGCTCCTAACATATTACTAGGCACTTCTTAAAATAATTTTAAATAAAAAATTCAATTAGAAATATTATAAATAGTAAATTAATGAAATAAGAAAAATGGTATAAATTTAAATACCTTCAGAATATCTCAAACTAATTTGAATATTAGGCGATCCTCTTGTTTTAACAGAATGCTCAGCAGATCTTTCAGTTTCCATTATGTCGGTATCAGGGGTGCCAACAAGAACTCTGGTAAAGATAGCTACTGATAGCTCGATTTGTTGTGATTTTTTTGGGTTGTCTTTGCTCTTTTTGAAGATTTAGCGGACATTGTGTTTGCGAAGTGTACGAAAAATTAATTGGAATATTTAAAAATTTGCAAAATTATGCGAAAGGCTTTAAATTTTAGTTTATAAGAGAGATAGAGTGAGAAAATGAGATAGAGAGAAAGAGATAGATAAAGAGAGAGAGAGATAAAAAGAGAAAGATATATAAAAAGAGAGAAAGATGAAGAGTGGGAGGGATAGAAAGAGATATTTATAAAGAGAGAGTGAGAGATAGAGAGAAAGAGTTAGAGAGAGATAGAAAGAGAGAGATAGAGAGAGGTTCGGGTTAGTTTGAATGTTTTATAAAATAGGAAGTTTAATTCGAAAATATGCGGAATGTTTGAAAAGTTTTAAAAGTAAAAATAAATGCACAAAATAAGTGAAGTATGGATGATATTTATGAAATGGATAGTAATGACAACGAAGAGAGAGAATACAAAATATCACCTGTATTTAAATATTTTCGATTAATATCAAAAAATTTCTAATATAATCAAATTGCTTTCACATATTCATTAAAATTTTTTTTACTATTTAAAAACATTCGTCTAAAGCAATCAATCAAAAAAATATACAATTAACATTTTCAAATATATTTTAATTTATTCGAATATATTTTAATTAAAAAATAAATTATTTTAAATTTACTAGTATTACATTTATTTTTAGATTTTTGATAATAAAACCGTTCACGACAATAGGACCCCGAAGAACTCTGATACAACTTAGATCTGAGTTTGTATAATTTTAGCAGTATTTTAGCCAAATAAATGTATAAAATAAAGCAAAATTTGAAATTTTACTATATAAAAATACAATGTTTAATGAATTTCTATAAAAATTTCCTTTTTTAGAATCATCTGAGTTGTATCAGAGTTCTTCGGGGTCCTACGACAATTGCATAAAGGTTTTAGCTCCATTTTTAAATTAAAAATTAATCCGCATTGAAAACAAATAACTATTTATAGTAAATGCATATTGTGCATTATTCTTTTGTTTAGTAAATGCATTTCTGATTTTTAATTTATATTTTTATGTAATTGAGTTTTTTCAATTAACAATACACATGCTAATGTATTTAAGGAGATATTAGATGTAAATAAAAAAGTTTTTATTTAATTTTTATACTTTCGTCTCGTCTAATTGAATTTTATTTTTAAATGGTTTCGAAGTATTTCGAAACATTGCGCAAATACTAAAATATATTAAATTTGCAAATTTTGTTAATATTATTCAAAATTTATTATTTTAACACGCAATGATTTCAAATAAACCGGGAATGTGATCATTTGAATCTGTGTAATCAGTCAAAATATATACATACTGTATATTAATTAACAAGTTTACTAAAATGCACCTATGGTGTTGAACACCATATTACACAAAACTATTAGAATAGCCAATCAAAATTTAAGATCAGGTGTAACATAAAATTTTGTTTTTTTGTTTATTTTTTGAAAAAACCTTCATAACTTAAAATTTTGCTTATGAAACCGCCTTTGGGGCTCTAATAAAAAAAATCCTTGCTAAATTTTGGTATAAACTATGCCCCTGCTCCATCCCAGGTCTCACCCTAACCCTAAGGTAATAAAAATTTATTTTTTGTTTTATAAAAGTTTATTTTTTTGTTTTTGTTACACGAATTTGCAAATCTAGTTTACCTATGGTGTTCAACACTATAGGTGCATTTTAAAATAATTGTTAATTAATTATTTTCAGATATATTTTAATTAATTC
>QKWP01000088.1:342673-354078 GCA_003550325.1 Gigaspora rosea | reverse complement strand
TTCCGTACTATGTAAAGTATATAATAGAAAAATAAAATAAGTGCTTACTGTACAAGTAAAAAACTGAAAAGCCAGTATAAGTTTAAAGTATAATTTATTTATATCGACCTAATAAATAATATAATAAACAAACAAAATATTAAAATCATGTTCTTATTTAAAATGCATTAAATTTATGATGTAGACAAGTTTTATATCGGGTGATGCTAGTACCTATGTAAATTTTGATGGGATAAAACGCGCATGATTCGGAAACATGCGAATTAATGCGCATTCACGCGCATGATTGGGGAATTATGCGCATGCATGAAACCCATTTCTAGACCCGGGCAGGACAGAACACTATGCGTGTTGGATTGGGTTTCGAACTTTCGGACCGGACTCAAACTTTTCGGACCGGGCTCAAACCGGACTCGAACCAAGCAAAAGTTTGATATTCGAACTCGGACCGGACTGAGTTTTAAAATAGTTTGAGTCCAAGTCCGGTTCAAATTCGAACCGGACTCGGACTTACCTAAAGTCCGGCCTTAGTCCGGGTCCGTCGGAGCCCTAACGACAGCGTAACAGAGAATCAATTAAAACTGAATGCACTTGTTTTATTAACATGTGTTGGCCACTTACATCATCAAACTCATATATTACAAAAATGAGCCTCGAACATCACGGTCATGTGCTTAGTCCTGAAACAATTCATTTTGCTAATGTATATCGGCAGCTTCCTCAAAAAGTAATAGACCGAATTCAATTTTATATAAATACGATTCATGACATTAGTCAGCATACGTTACGCTAGCTTCTTAGTGGTGAATTTAAAGAGCAGCTATTTTTAGATAAAGATTTGGCAAACGCTATCCAACGGTTTAGAAAGGATGATATAGTAAATTCAGATCAAGATCCTGAAAATGATGCATCGAATCTTCTTAAAGAATTACAAAAAATGAAAGAAGACGATCCCATGGTTTATAGCTTATAATTGTGTTAAAAATCATCTCTTTTATATATTTTGGATGACACTCCATCAGCAAAATTTATACATAAAGTATCACGATGTTATTCTAACAGACAATACAGCACGAACCAACAAATATCGCATGGCACTATGTCTATTTGTTGCTGTTGATCAACATCGTCGTTCAAGATTAGTAGCTCAAGCTCTAATGCTGATAAGACAACTTCTTTATATATCTGGGTTCTTAAGAATCTTTTATCAGCTACAAACAATTTACTACCTACAACGATTTATTCTGACTGTGATACTGGATTGGGGCCAGCAATTGAATCTACCCTTCCAACTACACGATACCTGCATTGCATTTTTCACATAGTTCAAAATATTAAAAAACATTTGATACGTTCTCTTGGTTCTCAATTTTCTATGTTTCAAACTGACTTTTTTATTTGTCGTAATACTTTATTCGAAGAGATTTTTGAATCACGATTTAATTTACTTTGTATTAAATTTCCAGAAACATCGTCATATTTGAGAAACACATTATACCCAATTAAAGAAAAATGGGCCAAATGTTATACCTTTTAGGTAATTAAATTATGAATATGTTAAAGATTTAGAACACAAATGATATGCAGTTTTTTTTTTAGGAATTTAATGCTGGCATGTCTTCAACGCAACGAGTGGAGTCCATTAATGCTGTTATTCATAAATGTGTCAACTCTTATTCAACATTAATGGAATGCTTTAATGGAATACAAAGCATGTTATCATCTGAACTTCAAAAAGCTGAGTATCAAAACTATCTGGAAAATTTACCTTTTACTATTGGGTCTTCGTCAGCAATTCGCATTTTTCCAGATATAATCGAGCTTTTGAAATCTTCTTTAACGGATGAAATTTTTAGAATTCAAAAAGCCCAAATGGATATTTGCTTTGAATATTTTTCTAGATTGATTCCTTCTAATCAATATGAAACTTGCGGTAAAGTAAGGATTTATTATCTTATATAAATAGATGAATAATTGTTATAGTATTAATATTTAAACTTTTTTAAAGGTTGACAATTCTGATATTTCTAATTGTCTTGAAGACTCTACTAACAAATGTCAGATTGCACTTAATTCTGTTATTAATCGTGTTGGTCTAATAAATATTCTGGAAATTTGGGAAGTCAAAAATATGGCAACTAATACGATATCACTTAACTATGTAGCATTACTTAAAGATAATTCGCATATTTGTACATGCTTACTTTTGGTTAGTGATGGGTTGGTTTGCCGTCACTTTTTTCAAGTGATGTTGCAAACAAAAACTGCAAAGTTTAGTCTTGATCTGATTAAAAGTCGATGGTACAAGAGAAGCGTTAATATGGATAAGACTAATATTATATATAATTCTGTTGGAATTCATAATATTGCTACTAATAGACGGGCTGAGAATTTGGTTTTAACTTCTATAAGTAATATTCAGAATCTTAACCAAGATTATTCAATTTCAAATGCTGAAATCGAAAATTCAATTGCAACAAGGCAAATTTATGGTGAATGCGCCGCCTTAGGACATAAATTAGCATCACTAGCAGCTGAATTTCGCTTAACACACATTGCTGCTACTTTACAGGGCTTGATTCAACAAATAGAAAATGCAAGTTCGAATAATACAAGCCAAGATCAAGATATTATATGTAATCCATTACAAGCTAGCACAAAAGGAAGACGTGCTAAACGGTTAAAATCATTAGTGGAAAATATTCCAAAAAGTTCAAAAAACAAGATGACAAGTACTAATGTTTGCTCTGGTGATGGGTATACATGTCGCAATTGTTTTAAGGAGGGTCACAATGCAAGAAGTTGCAATACTCCATGTATAGTTTGTAAAGAAACTGGTCATACTTATTTGCATTGTAAGAATAGTGAAGATGCTTAGTTTGTTTTTTAGATTTATTGTAATTGCATTATGATAATTGATTGTTAAGCGTTGCTAGTTAAATTTATTTGATAATTTTTTCTTATGTTAAGCATAACAGTATTTACTAACAAATTTCTTTTAATTAAAGAAAATTAATACAGTTTCTTTTTGTATTAGGTAGGATTTCACAAAATGGACAAATTATCAGTAAACTAAATGTATTGTATAAATCTGTAAGTATACATTAGAAAATTTATGATTATGTTTTAGATAATAGCTAGAATTAGGGTGAGTGCTAATAATACCATTTCTATATAGTTAGGGTTAGGGTAAGTGCTGATAATGCCATTTTTTCTATATAGTGAGCACCTAGGTTTAGGGTTAGGTTTGGGGTATATAGTAAAATTGCTCAAGGAAAACTTTTTGTTAAAGCACGGAAGGTGGTTTCCTATGCGGATTTTGAGTAATAAGCGATTGTTGTTTGTTTTTTGATAAAACGAACATTTGTTTGGAATTTTCTGATCGTGTTATGTTACACGAGATTCTGAAATATGATTGGTTCGGTAATACATAAGCTTTTGTCACTTATGTGACAAATAAGTTTACTCTTGAAATAAATATACAGCTTAATTTTTGTATCATACAAAAGCATAAACGGTGATTACTGCATTTATTGTAATACTTGTTTAACATACTGTAAATAGCATCATCACGTGATTGTTATATATTTTTATAATAGGCTAGTATTTAACAAAATCAGCCAGGTTGGCAGTTAGAAAAATTCATAATATAAATATAAAATATAAATTTAGAGGTTTATTTTATATATCTATAACTATATACTAAAAAATTTGAGTGTAACGTTTTTGTGTAACAATAACATTTAGAATACTCAATTTATACTGTGTAACGATAACGTTTAGATTACCTATTTATACTGTGTAATGATAATATTTAGACTAACAATATAAATAATTGTATTAATCTATTTATACTGCAATATAATTGGGCAATATATAATTTGTGTAACACATATATGCAGATATATTACACAAAAATAATTTTTGGCTACATGCCACTAATGTTGTGTAATGTTACACAAACTCTATTTTGGCAACCTTTTAATTTTGAACCCAAATCAGGTTATTTGAACCAAAACTGGGTTCATTTGAACCAGATTAGGTTCATTTGAACCAAATTTGGGTTTATTTGAGCCAAATTATGTTTATTTGAACCAAAATAAGGTTTATTTAAACCAGATCAGGTTTATTTAAACCAAAATCAGCTTTATTTGAACCAAAAATAGGGTTATTTGAACAAAAAATGAGTTTATTTGAACTAAAGGAGTGTTTATTTGAACCAAAAGTAGAGGTTTATTTGAATCAAGCCTGGGTTTACTATTTTCAAAAAAGCTATTTTCATTATTTTTTTAAAATTTTTAAAGAAATCATTAGCAGTTACTACATATAAAAGTTTAAAGTTTACTAAGTAAACCTCAAAAGTGCTATTAAGTAAAGTTGTTCAGAACAATTAAATATATTTATAATAAAAATTTGAAAATATTTGAATATCTTTTAATTAGTATGTTTTTTAATTTTTTAAAAAATTTAACAATTTAAAAATAAGCTATTCTAATATTTTTTGTATAACTTTTTGGCCAAAAAGGATATTATTGAAATATACGGTATTTGAACTGGGCATTATTAGATAGCAACCTATCGCCATGGCGACCCCACGATCGACCAATCAAATCAATCATATGAGTCATGTGATTGCTAATTTGCGAAACAATATATATGAAGCAAACTAGCAAACATATGACTTACAGAACTGATATTGATCAATCAATTCCTCTAAAAATATCGCATAATAAATCTGATCACTAAATTAAAAAAAAATAAAAAAGCGAATTTACTGAAAATTTTATTAAAAAAAACAAATCACTACTAGGCAACCCTCGAAATTTATTAAATTTTTTTACATCAGCAAAAATATATATGCGTAAACTTGCGCAAGTTTTTACAGTATGTAAGAAAATTGAAAACTTACGTAAAATTTAGCGTAATACTACGTAAGTCTTACAATGTGTAAGAAAATCATAAATTTACGTAAAAATTTTATGAAATTTACGATTTTCTTATGTACTGTAAAACTTGCATAGTTTTACACTAAACCTTTTACGTAAGTTTACGATTTTCTTATATATTGTAAAAACTTGCGAAAGTTTATACTAAATTTTTACAATTTTTTTATGAACCGTAAGAAATCGTAAATTTACGCTAAATTTCTTACATAAATATTCGAACCATTTCGAAATATTTTAGGGCCAGAAAACAAGCTGGATCAATAGATTTGTAACCTGGATCGCATATTGGACTAATTTTTCAAAATAGTTCGAAATAGTTCGATGAAGTTCAAATTCTGTACTACAAGATCAGATTAGATCTTTTGTTTATAATTAGATTTTCTATTTTGTTTTTTTTCACTTTGGTTTTTCATTTTTTGTTTTCGATCATTTTTTTTGTTTTCGTTTGTTTTTTTTTATTTTTTTTATTTATTATTTTTTAATTTTTTTATTTTATTTTTATTTTGGCACTTTAAAAAAAACAACCACTTTTTGAAACCTTGCGCATGCCAACTACGCTTTTTGACACATTTAAGAACATACCCCCAGTAATTTCTAAATTTAAGAATGCTTCTTTAGAGAAATGGCACAAGTATTCGCAAGCTTTCGCAAGTTTTTGCAAGTTTTTGCAAGTTCTTGCAAGGTTTCGCTTTATTTATTTTTTCGTTTCATGTTTTTTGTTTTTGTTTTTTTGGTTTATTTAAAATTTTTTTATTAATTTATTTTATTTCGGCACTTTGCGAGAAAAACAAACAACTTTCGAAACATTGCGCATGCCCCTTGACACTTTCAAGAACACATACCAGCAATTTCTAAATCTTCAAGAACGCTTCTTTAAAGAAATGGTCGCAAGTTTTTGCAAGTTTTTGTAAGTTTTTGCAAGGTTTCATTTCATTTATTTTTTATTTCATGCTTTTTGTTTTTGTTTTTTTTAGTTTATTCTTAAAATTTTTTATTAATTTACTTTATTCGGCATTTTGCGAGAAAAACAACAACTTTTCGAAACCTTGCGCATGCCAACTACGACCTCCGATACTTTCAAAAACACACCCTAGCAATTTCTAAATTTCAAGAACGCTTCTTTAGAGAAATGAGCACAAGTTTTTGCAAGTTTTTGCAAGTTCTTGCAAGGTTTCGCTTTAATTTTTTTTTGTTTCGTGTTTTTTGTTTTTGTTTTTTTGGTTTATTTTTAAATTTTTTTATTAATTTATTTTATTTCGGCACTTGCAAGAATAACAACAACTTTTCGAAACCTTGCGCATGCCAACTACGACTTCCGACATTTTCAAGAACACACCCTTAGCAATTTTTAAATTTCAAGAACGCTTCTTTAGAGAAATGGGCACAACAAGATTTCACAAGTTTTTGCTAGTTTTTGCAAATTCTTGCAAGAGTTTGCTTTAATTTTTTTTTGTTTCGTGTTTTTTGTTTTTGTTTTTTTTGGTTTATTTTTAAATTTTTTTATTAATTTATTTTATTTCGGCACTTGCAAGAATAACAACAACTTTTTGAAACCTTGCGCATGCCAACTGCGACTTCTGACATTTTCAAGAACACACTCTTAGCAATTTTTAAATTTCAAGAACGCTTCTTTAGAGAAATGGGCACAAGATTTCGCAAGTTTTTGCTAGTTTTTGCAAATTCTTGCAAGGGTTCGCTTTATTTTTTTTTGTTTTTGTTTTTTGTTTTTGTTTTTTTGGTTTATTTTTAAATATTTTTAGTAATTTATTTTATTTTGGCACTTGCGAGAAAAACAACAACTTTTCGAAACCTTGCGCATGCCAACTACGACTTCTGACACTTTCAAAAACGATAGAAAACAAAGAAGCGAAGATAATAGCTAACTATAGGGTGAGCGAAAATAAGTGTGTAGGGCTAGTTTTTTGTATATAGTAATAGAATTAGGTGCGACGAAGTGCAAAAGTAGTTTAAAATATTTGTAATAATGTAAAAATAATACGTAATATATAATAAAGTATGTAATATTAATTAAAAATGTATATTTAATAAATGTAAAATATAATATATAATAATAATAAGAATTTAATATTTTTGCGCATGTGCGCTGTAGCGCACCTCATATGATTTGGTGTAATGTGAAATCAAAATAACCAAAATAACCCGTTTTTTTGTTAGTTAGGGTCAGGGTAAGGTTAGAATAGTGTGTAGACGAGAAGAGGGGCTTTATAGTAAAATTTTGCAAGGAATTTTTTTTGTTAGAGCACGAAGAGTGGTTTATAAGCAAAATTATGAGCCACAGCTGATTTTTTAAAAGATCGCTATGTTTTCTCAATTTCACATTACACCTGATCCTACGATATGATTAGTTTATCAGATGGGTGCGTTACAACGCATATGCGCTAAATTACATAAACCTAATAATAAATAAAAAATTAAAAATTTTATATTAAATTGCGAAACCGTGCGAAATATTGCAAAACTCTGTAAAAAAGCATGATTATGTGAATATGTATATCGTTTATTTATTTTTTAAAAAATTTTGAAAATTTGCAAAAATTTGCAAAATATTGCGAAACAATGCAAAACATCACAAAATATGCGAAAATATTACTCCTGTGATTCTGCAACCCCCAAAGGGTCATTTTTTTATTTCATATTGTATCATAAGATTTTCGAAATATTACAGCAATAACTTACGTAAGATTACGCACTGATGTACTTTAGCGTAAACTTACGTAATTATTACCTCTACGTAATACTCCAAACTAATCGTAAGATTTTCGCAAGTTTACACTCGCGTAAAAACTTGCAGAGGTTTACGCATATTTTTTTTTGCTGATGTAAAAATAAACAATGCAAATATATTGAAAGTTTAATAAAAAAAAACATATCACTATTAGGCAAATCCAAAATTTTTTTAAATTGATATTATATTATGACATTATAAACCCAACAAATTCTATTAAAAAAAATTAATATATAATTCAGTGAAATCAAAGACTCAAAGAACATTCATGTTTATATAGTACTTACATTACGTTTACCCATATATATATTAATTTATTGCTTTCATACATATTTGCCCGGTACTTCTATATACGTTCACTTGGTGCTTCCATACATACTCGCTTGGTGTTTCTATACATATTTGCTTGATGCTTCCAGGATACGTTTGCTCAGTACTTTCATTAAACGTTCAACCGGTGCTTTAGCAAAACCTAAAAAATTTAATAAACAAAACAATACCAAAAAAAAAAAAGAAACAAAAACAAAAAACTTAATCTTACCTACTCGAATCACTACAAACATGTTTTTTGGTGCTAATTCATGCCTGGTAAAGCCTTAAAACTTTAAGAAAGAAAAAATAAAATTAGTACCAAAATTAAAAAACAGAGAAAAAGCAAAATGCAAAAAAAAATTTTAATATCTTATTAGAAATACTGCACACACACCTGCTCAGTATTGATTTATATCTGGCGAAGTCTAAAAACTCTAAGAAAGAAGTTAGTAACAAAACTAACAAGAAAAAAATAAAAAACAGAAAACAGAAAAAAAAATCTTATCTGGTGTAGATTCATATTTAGCAAAAATCTAAAAATCCCAAGAAAGAAAACTAAAATTAATAATAAAGCTACCAAAACAGAAAAAACAAACCAAAAAAAATTAATATCTTACTTCATGTCCAAAACCCTCTAAAAAAAACTGATGTAAGAAAACTAACATCCTCTAAGAAAAAAAGCTGATGTTCTTCAAAAAAGAAAACTGATATCCTTCAAAAAAGAACTTGAAATTAGTAACCAGACAAACAAGAAAAAAAAAAACAAAAAAAAATAAAATTTTACTTCATGTCCAAAAACTTCCAAAAAAGAAAACTAATGTAAAAAATAACGTCCTCAAAGAAAAAAGCCAAAAAGAAAACTGACTTTCTCCAAAAAAAAACCCAAGATTAGTAACTAGACAAAAAAGCAAAAAAAAAAGAAAACAAAAAAAAAATTAATACATTATCTAAAAAGCCACATATACATTTATCTGGTACTAAGCAATGTCTAGCAAAGTTTAAAAAGAAAAAAAGATTAGTAAAACAAGACAACTTACCGTATTTACACGAAATAACGCGCACCTGCGCGTTATTTCGAGGGGATGCGTGTTATTTCGAGTACACGCATGGGCGTTATTTCAGGGTAAAGGTCTAATTTTGAAAAAATTGTGCGTTATATATGTGTGATGCATAAAAAACCTGTATTTCTTAATTTTATACATAGCTTTTTCTGATCTAAGTTAGATTTTATGACTAAAAAACTTCTTATTTCTGCTTGTTATTTGAATTCGTTATTTCAGCAGATTATTAATTCAGCATTTGGAGCGTGCATTATATTAGGACGCACATGGGTGTTATTTTGAAACTAGCATGCTATTTTAAGAAAATGCAATTTTCGAAATAACGCCCATGTGCGTTATTTCGTGTAAATACAGTACAACTAAAAGCAAAAAAAGGAAATAATATACCTAAAAAGCTGTTTAAAAACCTTTGCTGGTGTGAATTTATGTCAAGGAAGAATAGAATTAGTACAAGAAAAAAAAAGTAAAGTAAAAAGAAAAAAAAAGGTATCTTATCTGAAATGTTACTTTGGTATTTCACTTTCTCAAGCCTACAAATCTAAAAAAAACAAACAAAAATAAATGAAATTTTATATTAAAAAAAAAACAACAACTAAAATCTAAATTAGATTGGATTAAAGGAATTAACCTCTAAGGGCGCTGACACATATTACATAATATCTTTTTATCAAGAGGGCTACCCCTCCCCCCTACATCATATATGAAGTATATATAATATATTAATATCCAGCTACCCCCTAAGATATTACGTAATATTTGTCAGTGCCCTAATCTGGTCACTCTATTTATATGATCATCAATCTTTAATGTGATTGTCCAATCATATAAGGGTCGTCATGGTGATGAGTTGCCATTTATAATTTTCCATTTGAACTAATCAAAATTTTATTTAATCAAAAAAAACAAACTAAAAAAGTATATTATTAATCCAATATATACTAGAAAAACAGACACTGTTAATGTCCAGAGCTAGAATTTTATTTTTGGCTATTAGCTAACAATAGAACTGATGAATTAGTTAAATTGATGATCATCTGATCTAAAAATAGATGCGAACAAGATCACACACAAAATCTGGTCTATCACTACACTATAGATCGTCCTCCGCTACACTCCGGACAATAACAATTATAAAAAGTTTTACTATATATTTATTTTTATTTTAAATTTATATTTAAAATTTTATAAGTTTATTCCTGTACATTATGCACGGGTTTACAGCTAGTATATATATATAAATAAGGCAAAAATACAATAGAGACCCATTGCTAGGCTTTCGCAAGGGCCAGGTAGGGCCGGGTACTAGCAATATTCTAACCCTACCTGCCTATAAAAGGGCTCAACTATCCGGGCCCTACCCTTGCCCCAGGTTTCAGAATCCAGTGCCAGTACCTGCTCAGGGTCAAAAAAATACCTGCAAAGATACCCGCAAGTAGATTATAAACTAACTTGTTAGCAAATTATAAAAACTAATACAAAATCAAAAATTATAGTTCACATCTTTTGTAAAGCACTATAATAAACTAAATTTCTTTGTTAGTAGTGGGCATAACTTTAACGGTTTGTGTAATTTCTGCAGATTATAATTTAAAGTAAAATCAAACGATTTTCTGATTCTAAGAGAACTTCAAATATTTTCGAATATATAGAGATATGTTATAAATATTATTGATTAAATATATTTCCTTTAATTTGTGATTCGCAAGAGATGTACAGAATTTCTATATATAGAAATAGGGATATTAAATAATAAAAACAATTAATACGTATAATCTAGAGCCAGAATTAAAATTTCATAATTCCTGTCAAGCCAATATCTTTTGTATTGCTAAGGGCAGTATCATTAATCACCTGATTATTTTTTATCAGAGGCCTACCCCCCTCCCTCTTCCTCAATATATAAATAGTCAGGTTCTTATATATAATTTCAACTTTTTTTACCCCCCTCCCCCCCTAAAAATCACCTGATTTTTGTTACTCCCCTAACCAAACTGTAGAGACAAGTTTTCTAATAGTGGTAAAATCATCAAAATTGGTCTAATATATTAAGAGGTATTCTTATTTTTGTCTTTGTGACTATATGAAATTTCTTTGCAGTTTTGCAAAAAAATTTCATATGAACATAAAAACAAAAATAAAAATATTTCTTGATATATTAGGCCAATTTTGATGATTTTACTACCATCTCTATGAGAAATTACAGCACGGAATAATACTGAAATACACAGAAAAGTTTAAATACGTGACCACACAAACCTGCACGTAAATATACACGGGACAATGCACGGGAAAGCAAGTTTATGGCATGTAAAAGGGCGCAGATTCTGTGCAATGCTGCAC
>QKWP01000088.1:322791-332950 GCA_003550325.1 Gigaspora rosea | reverse complement strand
AGGGGAGTAACAAAAATCAGGTGATTTTTTAGGGGGGGAGGGGGGTAAAAAAAGTTAAAATTATATATAAGAACCTGACTATTTATATATTAAGGAAGAGGGAGGGGGGTAGGCCTCTGATAAAAAATAATCAGGTGATTAATGACACTGCCCTTATTACAATATTGTTGTACAATTTCTATACTATCTACTTAGTACCAAAACTAGGACTAATTTATCCATGATCTAAGCCTACCAGAGCCTTTCAAATTCCCATTTATATAGCTGACCTGGCTTTGACGTCCCTTTCCAATCTACAATTGATATTCACATGTCCACCACTTTACTCACACTACTAGTATCGTCCCTTTCAATATAGTGTGATGTTCCAGGTGGGCACTGTTACTACTATATGCACTTGTACCAGCTATCCTGTATTGGTGGTTCCAGCCACTCTTATCATTTGAGAACTCCCATATAGGTACGACTAGAGCCCGTTAGATCTTTTTATACGTACACGCCTTTATGCTTCAACCTCTCACTGGCTAGAGAGTTCTGTCTGCCCTTGCAATATTCATTTTAATCTCCCAATACTCACATCCAACCTTCCTTCCAACCTTATACTAATTCCTCCCAGACTACCAAACCAGTTGGCACGGAAGGATTGGTCGGCCCGGCATTATGTACCTAATGAACTCTCTTTTCTTGGAACCTAATTCCATAAATAGGTCCTTTTCCCCTGGTATGACTCCAGCAGCCAGGTTGGTGTCCCCTCTTGCTATAGGACTTTTTTTGTCTTGTTCTTCGGTCTCTAGCTGAAATTCTGGTCTTCTGTAGTACCATAGAAGGACTTTCTTACCTCTTTGCTCAGGACTTGCTAAATGGTTCCGGTCCCTTGGATTTGTCTGTGTAATTTATACAACTTTGCCGATGCCCCCATTCAAGATGGTAGTACTAAGGTTACAGGTAATATACCCGACCGATCAATGAACAAATGTTACCGAAATACAGGTCTATTTTTCAATTCATCTCTAGTAGGATTTGCACTCTAGACCTGTCGATTGGGGGGTGACAACCAGACAGCTTCTTTATGTCGCCACACCTTTTGAATTAAAATTTCATATTGGTTAAATAGTATTAAACATTTAAAAATTATTAATTTATATTAACAAACCTTTTTTGAATAATATATTTATTTATTGATTACTCGCAAATTCAATAAATGCTAGCGTCTTCAAACTATTGACAAAAATATATGATAATTCCCATTTTGCATCTGGATCTTTTGCCAGATGAATATTACGTGTTCCTACTAAAAATTTTTAATCCAAATCACTACTAAGTAACAATTCATCTCTACTATTTTCAACATGATTTTCATGATCAATTTCTTCAATCCACTAAGAAATAATTGCATTCCATTGATCTTCATTTTCTTTGATGTTATCTTTTGTTAATTCATCACTATCTACATCATCGTCATCACTTACTATCAAATCCTCATCATTATTGTCATTAACTTGATCTTCCATACATTTATCAAAGTCACTAGAAACAATTGAAGTTGCAATATAAAGTCTTTTTAGTTGTTGATTAGATTTTTTTTTTTTAATTAAAGTGCCCATCTTGGGACTTGGGAATTTTTATTCAAGATATTAGGGCCGTCGGTATCCTCTAGGGGAGTACCGGCATTTGTTACATAGATGAGGATACATTTAGCCACACGTACACTTTTGGTGTCTAATTTAAGTAGTCCGCCCAAGGGTTTCACACTAGCTGCCATACCTGCAACCCAACTACGGGAATTGCCTATTTAAACCCTCTGGTCCTAGACGAGGATATATCTAGCCACACGTACACTTTTGGTGTCTAATTTAAGTAGTCCGGCCAAGGGTTCCACACTAGCTGCCATACCTGCAACCCAACTATGGGAATTGCCTATTTAAACCCTCTGATCCATGTTCCACCTGCCAACCCATCTTGTATCACCAGAACTAGTGATGCCACCGAAATTGATTTTTGAAAAAGGCCTATTTCGTCTTCATTAAAAAAAATTAAAATTTTTTATAAGAAAGAGCAAATAAAATTTATATAGATATGTTCCTTATAATTTCGTCTATTCAAAAAAAGTATCAAATAATTTTGTCTTTCAAATAAAATAGGTCAAAAACAATTTCGTCTTCAAATTTTAATTTCGGGTTTTAGAACCCGAAATGCTTTTGTCCTCATGTATAACCAGAACAGGCCCGTTACATAAGTCAGTCAGCAAGTTCTGGATGCTTTCCATTGCCTTAGGACCCAGCTGGGTATTCCCGGTCCTGTTATCCTCGACAGGAGACTTGGTAGAGCGGTACCTGTCCCATATCAGGTATTCACCTACACTTCGGTACTTATCGCTATGGCCGAGGCCAACACTTGCGAGACAGGGTTACCCCTGTCCTCTTACCAATACCTACTTCTGCCCTCGTAAGGTTCGCTCCAACCCCGGTACCCACTATCACTTTCCTATCGGTCCTTCACCGGTTTTCCAGACTTCCAATCCAGTTGGCCCAGGAGGGTTGATCTACCCGGCATTAGGTGCTATCATGGTTTTTCTCCCCTGGTACCTACTTTTATAACATAGGTCCTTTTCCTCCGGTACGACTCCGGCGGCCAGGTTGGTGGACCCTCTCCTCCGAAGGTCATATCATCCAGTTCTCCAGCTCCGGTTTCTGATATTCCGGTTTGGTAGCACCGTCAAAGATCTTTGCTACCTCCTTACTCGGGTCTTACCAAATGGGTTTCTGTTTCCCCGGTTCCTTGGATTTGTCTGTGTCACAAGGCACAACTTCACCCAAAGGCTCCTATTCGAGATGGTAACCAAGAACTACAGGTAATGTACCCAACCAATCGACAGGAAACAGTTACCGGAACACAGATCTATTTTTCAAAGCGTTGTCAGTGGGATTTGAACCCTAGACCTGCCACTTGGGGGTGACAACTTACCAACTTCTCTAAGTCGCCACACCCATAGTTGTTAATTAGATTTAATAACTTCTTTAACTTGATGTTGATATAAAATTTCACTTTGAATTTGACTTAAGAACTTAAGGATGCTATAATAAAATAAAAATTAATTTAAATATATTAAAGTAAAATTTATCAAAGTATATATATAATACAAACGGTTTCGTCTATTAGTATAAAAAAACCTCATTGAAGACTATAACTGTTCTACTGAAGCAGAATTTATGCAAATACTATGAATATGAATAGCAATTTTAGCTAGCTTTGGTCCAATTCCTATAGTTGATTCCCAAATATCTAAAATATTTTCTTAAAACTGATAAAAAAATTCATTATCATATGGATCCTCTCCTCTTTTGTAATTTATTAGCTCAGCTAAAATTTTTGTAGCTATAATTCCAAAAAAAGCAAAATAATAGTATTTTAACTGTTGACCAACATGTGTTCAGATTAAATTATTTACAGTTGATTGAAACTTTGATAATTTGTATAATGGATGAAGAATGAATAAAAGCAATAAAAAAGGCTGACCCAGCTTTTCTATCTATTTTCTATTCTAGACACCATTTTTTCTGCAAAATCTAAATCATTATGTTCAGAAAAAATTTTTATAGTATATGCAAAACAATGCACTACTTCATAAAGCCGAACAGCATCCTTTTGTAATCTGTTAAGAAACCCATATAAAGGATATAACAAATTTTGTAAAAAAAATAATGTTGTCCAAAATTCCAAATCATTTATACTATCAGCACGATATCATCAGGTAGTTTAGATTCTCCATTACTTTTTTTAAATCGTTTATAATTGGAATATTAGGAATACTATTGGTATAAATAATATTTACACGTTCTGGATTAAATTTTGCAAATAAAAACTAATTTATTTATTTTTTTTTTTTTTTTAAAGAGAGGTCTATCCTCTATTCTTTATTACAATTTTGCAGATAATTACATATATAATTTACATGTAGGGATTTGCTAATCTATTGGGAAGTAGAGGTAAGAGCTAGTTTACTCTCAACCTAATTCTTTACTAGAATGGTCGTAGACCTCTAGCTTTCGAGTAATTTATGTAAGGATGAATGTCCAAGGGTTATGGAGAGTTCAATTTTTTGTTGAATATAATGTAAAGTAAGAATAAAAACTAATTTATAAAATTATAAGTAAAGCTTTTTATTAATAAATATTATAATAAGTTTGAATATATTATACAATATATTAAGTTATTAAATAGTTAAATAATATTTACCTTTAAGGCTGCTTGAGTTTTTAAAATTGAGTAAAAGCAAAAATAATATGAGCTCCATCTAGTATTACTAGGTAATATCAATTAATTTGATCTTGTAAATTCGTGTCTGTTCATTCTGTAAGTTTCCCATAAAGAATACAGATTTATGAAAAAGCTAACTATCCGAACTGCCTTACTGGAAATTCTTTGAAAAATTTTATTTTCTTTAAAAATATCCCCAATTACCAGATTCATCTGATGCGCCATATATAAAAGAAATATTTTGGATAGATATTTGGCATCTGATTATAAAAATAAGTTATTTTTAAGAATTTTTAATTTTTTCGCATATGCGATACACCGTACTCTATAAGATTTGGTGTAATGTGAAAT
This sequence comes from Gigaspora rosea, assembly GCA_003550325.1. Classification (NCBI taxonomy): domain Eukaryota; kingdom Fungi; phylum Glomeromycota; class Glomeromycetes; order Diversisporales; family Gigasporaceae; genus Gigaspora; species Gigaspora rosea. The sequence goes on along the minus strand of QKWP01000088.1, from coordinate 328,342 downwards.
CAAATCAATAAGTTAGTTTAGGATTAGGATGAGAGTAAAGAATAGAGTTAAAGTAGAATGATTTAGCAAAGAGATGCTAACCCAAAATTTTGAAAGAAATTTTTTTTGTTAGAGCATAAGAGATGATTTCATAGGCAAAATTTTATGCTATAGCCAATTTTTAAAAAAAATCGTAATCACTTTGATTTCACATTACACCTGATCCTGTATTCTAATTGGTTGATCAAGAGGTAGCGATTAGAGCTGCAGACATTAGAATATCAATGAACATATACTATGACGTTTGACGTGACGTATGTGACGTGACGTTTAATATGATTATATATAAATTTTATATGACGTGAAGAGTGACGTACTACCTTGGACCTTCTAAATGTCTGCAGCTCTAGTAGCGATACATCGCCATGACGGTAAATTATAAAACACTATTTTTAATATTAAATTTTTTTAATTAATTTTTAATTTTATAATTATCTAGCTATAGCATACTCTCCTGCTGAGTCTGATAAAAATGAGGTAAGTTTAATATTTTTACTTTGTGCATTATTCATCAAATTTTCAATATGCTGCATAACATCTTTTGTTCATAATCATTCAGAGCTTATTTCTCGAGCACTCCAAATTAATGGTTGTCCCTTGGAGGTAATAAATACAACACCCCAAAGATTTTCTTGCTTAATATTCGTCCATCCATCAAATGTTGCAGTTAACCCATATTCATCTAATTGCACAATTTTAAGCACATTTTTATTAAAGTTTTTTGATGTATTTGACAAAATTTTTCTACTAATTCTTTTTCGAGTTGGAAGTTTAAAGTTAGGGGCAACAAAATCAAATACTGCTCAGGTTTCTTCATTTTTTACAAAAGAAAATGGAAGACCATTTGAAATACACATTCTAATTACTAATGTTTCAAATATAGGTATGTCTTTTTGTGATATAATAATTATGTAAAGCAACTCTTTCTGACAATCATCTGGACCAACTCTTCCACAACAACTGAACTGTAGAAATCTATAGATAATATGCAACCTCTTACTACAAAACTTCTTTTGGAGTATTCAGGAACAAAAGTTCTACTCGGAGCAACTGAAAAAGAGCTGAAAAAGAAGTCTTGGGATAGGTCTTCCTGGAGTAAAACACAAAAACTATCGAATAGTAGTTGGTTACTAAGTAACCGGAAGTCTTTGTCATCAAGCTCAAATGGTTTTGAGCTATATGAATGCTGCATATTTTTCTGTAGACTACAAAACTTACATGGGTTTGAACCCACGAAACAAGTTGGACCTCTTGGAACTTTCCTCGTCCCTTTGGTATTTTTCGAAATTTCAACAAAATAGGTATTCTGGTTTACTCCTTCCAAAAGATCGACAATGTTTACCTCCCCCAATTTGGAAGTGCGGCTACCATATTGGTATGAAGTCACGAGTAGATTTCGGTCTTCCGGAATAAACAACAAGCGACACGTGTTTGAGGAAACCTTGTAACGAAATTTCGTTCTAGAATGTTCTTTTAGCTGTAGTTTCTTTTATACATCTTTCTCTACAGTTTTTAGGTTAGAGGCCATTTTTTCTAGCAATAGTTTTTCGCCCTACATATGATAATTGAGTTTAGTTAGAGTAGAGACTACTTTTCTTAGTATCATGTAATTTTTAAAATAGTCCACTTGGTGCTGGGCTTAATTGACCCGAGGCCTTGCTTTTCTTTTTTCTTTTTCTATCATTTGTTTTTCTCGTTTTCTTTGTTTTTTCTTTTTCTTTTTTACCCCCTTTCATATATTTTGCCCTTTAGTAGATTAGTTTTTTCCTCCCGCTTCCAAGGATATTTCCTCCGGGAAATGCCCTTGTATGGTGGAGCGAGGCTGATGGACTAGTCGGTGTCTTCCGAGATGCCGTGCGGCGATTCGTATTTGGTTTAGTTTAGCTAAATCGGATAATGCCAGTATTGTGTTATTCTTTGTCTATTGAATTTGTACTTCTTTTTTAGTAGTATAATAAAATCAAAGAGGTCGTATTTGGCGAGTCTCGCCTAAGAGGAAAAAAAATAATTATGTAAAGATGCTTGATAGTTACTTATCGAAGAAGCTATACTAGTTACTATTGTAATAGAAAAACTGTGACATTTAATTGGTCTAGATATAGTAGCATTATCATCATTTGCAACATCTATTACATATAAAAAAAAAAGTAATATTTATATTAATTACTAAACTATATGTTTATTGTTATTTTCAAATTTGGGTTTAAAAAGTTCATGTTATTGTTAGGTTTGTATTTGAATTATCACATTTATCTTCTGGTACTGGTCGAGACAAAATTTCTGTTACTTCGTCTTCAGTAAATGCTTCTTTAAAATTATTACAAGTTGCTAAGTGAGAATGGCACAAGATAGCCTTATTTGTTGTATAATATCCAGAAATTAAAGCTGCTGCTTGAGTTCCACCATGTTTTAAACTATAGTACCTGCATACTGCTTTTGCATTTAATTTGTTATTGTGATTATGAATTAAGGTAAAAAATTCTCGAAAATTCTGTGGGTTTGGCATATTATTTTCTTTGTATCAGTAATTACTTTATATCAACAAACATGAAGCCGATATTATCTACAAACCTCTTTATATTTATGTGAGAAGAGTTTTTTCACATTGGCAAACCCTTTTATATCATAATCTACAAAATAGGTATTTAATTACTTTGCTGAATTTAATAATTCCTCTCTATATACGATTCAGACTTCATATGCATTCTGCAAATTCACAAGATTTTTTTTTCTTTTGCCAATATTGTTATAATTTTATTAGTATTTTAATAAAATGTGTAAGTGGCCTATTTCATGAGTTAATAAATAGATCTGAAATTTACATAAATCTAATAATTAAATACGTTTTTATAGCTATTCATTCAAAGCTTCATAAATTCCAGTAGAAGCATAACAGTAAATTAGCTCATATTAGTTCTATTTATAACATTAGTGCAATTAAGACTTTACCTTATATATTCTACCTCTTTTATTCATTACTAATGCCGCCATATTTAGCACACTACTTTTACATGTGCCTTTATAAAGTGTTCTTTATTACAATAACAATAAGATTTTTATTTGAAAATGTATATATGTATATATGTCTGTATATACGATTTTTCTTTTTATACCTAGTACATTTTAGCTATTATTAAATATTTTATGCACCTTAAATATAAACTATGCATGCATTAACCTTTATTTATTTATTTAACTAACAACATATTTCCCATTTTGTGATAAATAAAAAAACATATGGTATTACCCTTCTGCTATTGAGCAACCTACGCAGTTGTTTATAGATCATGCTGCATGCTCTTTCTTTCCAACTTTTTATTCATTTTTTTTTTGTATTGACTATCATTCCGACAGGCTATAAATTATCATTATTTTGTGAATATCATCTCAGCAGGCCGCATTTAACAATTTCTTAGCATACAATCATAACGGATCCCACTACAAACTCTTATTTATAACTGCTGTCCTAGCAGGCCACACTAATTATATATTACTCTAATGCAGGTAGAGTAGGAGGGATTGATATAACCAGAATGAAAGTTGGGTTTGCAGAAAAGATAGTTAGTTCCCATTATTTTTTATTTAATAAATATTGTGGTACAATTACCTCATAAGTAATCAATTAATCAGTAATCTCATAATTAATTAATTAATCAATTACCTTATAAATCAATTAATCAGTTACCTTATAATTAATCAATTAATCAGTTACCTTATACGTACTGACTAAGACTAATCAATGACCTTATTACTAATTACCTAATTATCTCATACTTACATTCTATCAATTAACCAATCGATCGATCGATCATGTAATCATAACTGTATCTGTTACATGTTTGATCAGATAGTTCAAAACAAAAGTTGGCTCGATACTTACATATCAAGCAGCTATTTATTTATTTACATTAACTCTGATTTTTTATTGGCTAGTTTTATATATCATATGACAAATAACTTATAACTAAAGTTTTTTCTTTATGACCGAATGTTATATAAGTTATATAATGTATGACCTATCTATATAACTATGATATATGAATATATATCATATGACAAAATGATAGTGATCATGTTTTCGAGGTTAGATGACTATGTCATTGCCCAACACTAGTCACTGGAGTTGTTGCTAAAGCCATTGTTGGAGCTATTGTTAGAGCCATAGTTGGAGCTGTAGCCTCAAAACTGTTTTGAAGTCATGTGGATTTCTTATTACTTTGGTGATTTAGTAATTTTTTTCTATTTTCTTTCGTATTTTCTTTGTAGTTTTCATCAGCATTTTTTTCATTTTTTTGTGAGCTCTTTGTCATTCAAACTGTAGTTGGAGCCTCAGAACTGTCTTGAAGTCACGTGGATTTCTTATTACTTTAGTAGTAATTCAGTAGGTTTTTTCTATTTTCTTTCATATTTTCTTTATAGTTTTCGTCATCGTTTTTTCTTATTTTTTTAGCTCTTCATTGTTGGAGCTATAGTTGGAGCCTCAGAACTGTCGTTACCTTATTGCTTCAGTAGAGTTTTTCGATTAAGTTCTTTTCATCATTTTTCTCATTTTTTTGAGTTTATTCAGGCTTTTTGTCATTTTTTTGTAGGTTCTTCTAGTAAATTTGTCATTTCTTGGTGTTAATCTTTATTAGTTTTTGCTGGATTTATTCAGAGTTTTTCGGCAGTTTTGTGGGTTCTTTTGGTAAATTCGTCATTTTTCGGTGAGTAGGTTCACCGTTTTTAGTAGGTTTTTTTTTGTCATTTTTTGGTAGATTCTTTCGTAAATTCTTCATTGTTTCTTCCAGTAGGTTTTTTTTAATCATTTTTTTTATTCATGTTCTAATATGTTTCTGCCTCTGTAGGTCTTTGTATTTTCTTTGGTTTCACCTTTTTTACTATCTTCGTCACTTTATTCTTTACTATCTTTGTCGCTTATGCTTTAGTGCCGTTCTTGTCCGTTTTTTTGCCATTCCTGATCTGTTTTCTTGTTTTTCTCATTCTGTTTTCTTTCTTGTTTTTCTTATCTCTTTTTTTGTCATGCCTATTCAGGACCCCGAATAATCTATGTGAGGTCATATTTGAAAAATAGCTAATAGAGGCCCGTTTTTTAAAAAAAGGTTATATTTGAAAAGTAGGTATTGGAGAAAAAGGTTATATTTAAAAACTGCTAAATGGCAAAATAGATAGATTTGAAAGAATGCTAATGGGGGAATTTTTCTAAATGTTATATTTAAAATATACTAATGAAAATCAGAAAAAGCAAAAATGAAAAAATCAGAAAAATACAAAAATTAAATAAAAATTAACCAAAATGGTTTTTTTTAAGTTTTTTCACACAACTTGTGGTATATATATTTATGATCCTTGGTAGCTTGTGGATTAAATGGGCTTAAGAAATTTTAAACTTTATTTTTTTATTTTTTATTTTTTATTTTTAGAAAATGTTTTGTTTCTGTTTTATTTTTTTTTTTTAGAGAACAGTTGAATAGTTTGTTTTTTTTTATAGAATGGTTTGTTTTTTTTTTTTTTT
>QKWP01000088.1:289777-322767 GCA_003550325.1 Gigaspora rosea | reverse complement strand
TTTTTTTTTTTTTTTTAGAGAATATTCTGTTTTTTTTTAGAAGATTGTATTTCAAAAACAGTTAAAAGTGGATAAAAGTTTAATTTAATGTGTGAAATGTAGTTTATATATACCAAACCACAAATGCTAACCAAAAAAATTTTTACTATGATGCTCAAATATAAACTTATATAGATTATTTAGGGTCCTGCCTATTTTGTTAGTTCTAAAAAAAACAATAAATTAAATAAATTAATAAAAAAACAATTAAATTAAATCAATATTAAAAAAACCTGATAAATTAAATAAATTAAAAAAATTCTGATAAGTAAATAAAAAAATAATAAATTAAATAAAAAAATGGAAAAAAATTAATTAACAAAAAAAAATTAATTTAGAGCTTGGAACTAGTTTATTTTTATATGTTAAACCCAGTTTTAACACTCTTTTTTTAATAAAATTTTTATAAGTGTATGTAATCGACCAATCAAATTCGATTACATGCATCACATGCTCATGACAAGCACGTGATGCATGTAATCAAATTTGATTGGTCGATCACAGGGTCACCATAAAATTATGCTCTATAAATAAATTTTAAATTCTAAAAAAATTTTATAATTGCTAACTTTTTTATATAAGTATTATTAATTTTACTATATAAAATTACTAATTTTTTATATAGTAAACTAATTTTTTTTTACCATTTTATAACCAAGACCTTGCTCTTTATCATTTCTTTATTTTATATTATTATATGCAGAAGAAAATAATATTACAATATTTATCAAATACTACATCAAATCCCCTCTAGAAAATCAGAAATTGGTCCCATGCCTTGGCTGTCACCTAAAAAACTCTAAATTCAAACAAATTTACTGCTATTTTTTAGCACATAAACAGACTATCTTCAATTTGCAGGTCGATTCAAAATTTAGAATCCACGCTAACTTAAAAGATATTTCTAGAATGTTAAAAGCGAAGAAACCCTATTTACCGAATAACACCCAACTGCAACCTTCCCTTTCCAAGGCTCTGCCCTTATTTGAAGACCCTCTGCTCGACAAATGGAACGCTTTGTTATCCCGAAACTTCAAAAAGAAGAGAATTACCCTACAATTCATCAGTACCACCAAACAGATTCAATCACGCAACAGATCTATTGCAATCATCCAAACCCCCACTGCAAAACAGCTACTTGCTTGCTACAACCTTCACTGGCCCTCCAGACTAAATATCCTCCTAACCAGCCTGATCTTCCTACTAACCACTCTGGATTCCTATACTATGGTTGACATAATTACTAACTCTGCCTCATTGAAAACACTAATAGAAGACCTAAAAAACATACCCCTTGCTGACAACCCAAAAATTGATAAGACACAATTCCCACTCATACAGCGTATACTATATGGCTATATGCTTGACAGAATGATAAGGATCTCATTAGACAAAAACTTAAAACAAGGGAACCCCTCCCTCCTGACCCACTTGGATATCACGCCTCACAAATTCCTGTATAATAGATTCACCCCTCTACTATTAGAAACACCGATTCCTTATCAAATAAACCAAACTCTAAGAGAAACCACCACTGCAATCAATAATCTACGCTGGCACAATCAACAGAGGATTTTACTATGGAGCCGCAGATTCAACATCATCAACTGGGACATGACCCTGGAATATTTATCATACAACGACGGCCCAAAAGCTCTTTACACTCATCCGTCACTTTCGAACCTAAAGAATTTTAAAGTAAAACTCCTGGCCGAAGAACTCCCAACGCATCTATTACTTCACTTTCACAACCCTAAGAAGAACCCGAACCACCTCTGCCCCCATTGCTACTCTGCTTCTGAGGACATCGTACATTTACTAACCTGTATTAACAATTACTTTTTCTTCCGCACAGAATTAATTAGAATACTGAACAGAATTGGAGACCAACATCAACTCACATACGATAATCCAGAAACCTTTATACAAGCCTTCCTAGACCTCCACCTCTCGAAAGCTGTACCCTTCGGAATTATTACTTCTCACACACTGATCCCTCTTTCCACAAATCACTTAAAACGAAAATATACAGCGCTTCTACACCACACTATCGCAGAATTCATCTACAAAGAAGTTTGGATCCCCTCCAGGATGTGTCGTCATTCGGAGTGTGTTCCGCTCCCTCTTCCAATACCCACCCCTACCTTAACTCCTACACCACCATTGTCTCACTCTTACACAATTAGTAAACTATCGAACTACATTACACTTAACTCCGCTTCTCTACATAATTTACTCGAAAACTAGAGGTCTATGACCATTCTAGTAAAGAATTAGGTCGAGAGTAAACCTTAGCTCTTACCTCTACTTCCTCCTAGATTAGTTTTTTCCTACATGTATCTGTATATGTATAATTGACAAATCTTAATAAAGAATTAAAGGATAGACCTCTCTTTAAAAAAAAAAAAAAAAAAAAAAGAAAAAAATATTACAATATTTAAGAAAAAGAAACTCGGACTTCATGTTGGTCTTCCGCTATCTTCAATCTTTATCCGAGGCCTAAAGTTAGTGGAAGAGTTATGTTATTATAATCTGTCTGACTTACAAATAAAAATTGTTAATATCCATAACCTTGTCCTGTCGAAAACGGCCAGGTTCCAGTATGTTAAACGGAAAGCAGTCATATAAACTGGACTGCTTAAAACAAAGCTTCTAGAATTTTCTTCTAGTGGTTTCTCCTTAAGTCTCACACGTATTTTTACGTTGCTTGTTTCCAAGCCACTCATGACAATTGTATCCAATACAGTAGGGGTCTTTCCTTTTTGGAAGCAGTAAACACTTCAGATCTTTTGGAGAGGGTACGCCAAAAAGCCCACTTTTTGAAAATTCTTTGCAAATCAACAACACCAAAAGTTTACATATAGCCATAGTAAGGATGATGGTTTTTTCCGTATAGTCCAAGATCTAGCAAGAAAGTGCCAAGAACTTCTCAGTATATAGTGAGTGATAAACTCTAAGCTTGTTAGCAGATAGTCTATAAACTTTATCTCTAAATGACAAGTGCCACTTTTGTGGTGAGTAACAAACTCTAAAGCTATTAGCAGATATTCAGTTAACTGTATCCCTAAATAATAGCTGCCAGGTTGCATGTTTTCGTAGTTTTCTACTATTTTTTTAAGACTTTACTTCTGAAGTGTTAGCGTATTTATTGGTACAAGTGATCGGTGAATAGAGTTACAGAAGATTTTTATATAGTAAACTAATTTTGATAGCTAAATTTCTTTTTAGTATAACTTTTTTTCTATATAATAATCTTAGTAAAAATTTTGCAAGTTTATAGACTAATATTACACCAAGATAATTGTGTAGTGGCACAAAAAATTCTTAATTTTGATTGGTTAATTATAAATATATAAAAAATTTTTAAATTTTTAATTTTTTTTAAAAAAATTAACCAACTTTGAAATTTTTTTAAACAATATATAAGCAAAAATTAATTGGATTTTTTTTTATAAATATGTTCTATAAATGTTCAAATATTTAATATTTTTATTTAATTGCAAAGTTAATATGTAAAATTTCAAATAATTATATTTTAATTCAAATGTATCAGATTGGTATATCATGCTTAATAAGATTACCAATATTTGTATATGCAGTAAAACTTTTCAGGGTTTATTCTGAAATTTTCTGGGTTATTCTGAAAGTTCTTTTAAAATTTTCTGGGCAGTATTTTATTCTATTGACTTCTAGAATAAATAGCTTACCCAATCATATTCTACAACTTTGCTGTAATATAAAAACCTTTATGATACCTTATGACACATATATACTTATATTTGTAAATAGAAAGATATATTAAATAAGAGGCACCAAGAGACGCAATATTTTGACTTATTTTAAGAATCTTACTGGTATATATAAAATCTGAATACTTTGGTAAGGTAATTGTCTTTTTTCTGTTTTTTAAGTTTTCTATAAATGTTTTATGGGTTTTATAAATCAAAATCCATATATTGTCTTGCAAATTCAATATAACAATTGTGTTTTCATAGTTACTTTAGGATGTAACCTATAAATATGAAATTGGAGTTGAAAAGGACGAACATAAGGCATTTGTTTACTATTAAAATCTTCAGATATGGGACTTATTATACATTATTTATGCTTTGAAACAAAGATATTTATTATAAAATCAGCAGTGATGGAATATGCTAGTAGAACAAAAGAAGTTAGATATTGTTACCATTAGGGAATTGGGGTTAAAAAGAATAAACAAAAGGCATTTATTTATTATTAAGCATCAGCAGAAATAGAGGACAGGTGGAATATATAATGTTGGGACATTATTATTACTAAGGGTAATATGCATTGTTATAACATTAAGACGAGTTTATGATGTAAATTTCTGTTTTTTTTTTTAATAAACATAAAATAATAATAATAATAATTCGCTTCGTCATAATTCTTAGTATTACAAATAAAATATAATTCTTTTATTTATTTACTTATATATTTTATATTATTTAAAATACATAATTTGCTTTTAACTAAAACCCAATCTTATTTTTAGTAATTCTTTTTTTAACTACAAATGATATGATCCTATTTTTTGTTCTAAACTTCTAACTAAATACTTATTTTTAACAACCCGATTGCATTTTTCATCCAAACCCTATTTATAGCTAAAATCCATTCCTACCTGCCCAATCATATTTTTAATTCTAGCCTTAAACCAAACCTTTTTTAATTAAAACTCATTCCTAACCCTAAATAAGGTTCATTCAACCTGTAAGCATAAAGAATTATTCTTAATCATTGGAATTAAAAACAACAAAAGAAATTCACTAATCAAAAACATAAATGCTTATCTACCATTCTGTAATACTCTTCAAATTATTTCATTCACTGTAGGGCTAAAATTCAAAAATACTGGTGTGTTGTTCCTGTATCCATCTTTTTGATCTAAAAGTGGCCCACATGACGTTCGTGTAAAGTACATCTAATCCTTTCTTCTTTCTGATCCAAGATTTAATGTCAACCAAAACTTCTATAAAGTAATGACACGAACAACAAGTAGGTCCTATAAAAAATTTTTTTGTAGTGTTTTATAATTGAAAACATAATAACTCTATACTAACCAGTATTTAAAATTCAAATTTGATTTGATGTTCTCAAAAAATCATTTTGTTCATAAAAATTGTTAAATGTTCTCTAAGAATACTAAGAACATCAAATTTTAAACACTGATACTAACCAACTTTAGCCACTATGCTTACTGCATTGGCAAGTAAATTCTATAACAGAATTTGTATGGTAACTTATGATAGAAGTTACTAAAATTTAATACAAACTAACTTCATCTTATTTCTCTTTGCGACCCTGGTTATTTTTCATGTCATGCCATAAATCAGAAATCATTTTTGTTTACCAATCTCTAATGTATAAGTAGTAATGGTGTTATAGTTACCCTGAATTTTTCAAAGACATGGGCAAATTTAAAGTACTAAAAATTTACTATACCCTAGAGATCAGTAATCCAAAAAATGATTTCTGATTTACTACATGATATAAAAAATGATCGTGGGTCGCAGGACTTTGCAAAGGAGCAATAATTAATAGTTATCTGTTAACTTACGACGATAGTCTGCCTAATAACAATTTTATTATTCGGTAACTATATAGTTTCTGCCAAATAATAAATTTGTTTAATAGACGAATCATAGTAAGCTGCCGAATAATTGCATAAATTACATACTATTGCAATGGAACAGCAATTAAGTTCTGTAATAGAATTTTTTTAAAGTAACTTATACTGTAATAAAAATCAACGATAACTCCGATAACTGGAATAATGAATAAGTTTGTAACTTAATTTTTTAAGGCAGAAATCACGATAATTCCAATACTAACTCAACTTTTAACTACTATATGATTCTTTACAGTAAATTATAATAGAAAATCACAACAATTTTAATGCACTGCACCAATTCATCCTTAATCACATACTGTGGTCACAAATAGCGACTAAGTTCTGTAACAGAATTTTTTACAGTACTAATAATCTTATTACTATGTAAATCCATTTGCAAGTAAAATTCTGTATTAGAATTCTTCGCTGCAATAATGACAGAAATTATGATAATTCCAAGCAACTTTTTCAAATTAAATCATACTGAGCATATTGTAATAGATGATAAGTTCAGTAATAGAATTTTTAGTGGTAACTTAACAACATACTGTAATTAACAAAAAAATACTGAATAAAATGGGTGGCGCAAATGTGCCACTTATCGCACTAGTATAGCATTTCTTTATTATATTAAACATTCAAATCTAATCACTATCAAGTTCTTCCGTCCCTGGTTTCGCGCGATGACGTTGCGCATCTATCTAGTTGATTATCTGAAGTTGATAGGTGACTGAAATTAGCCACTGAAAATAGATCATCTTGCACGTGTTAGCAGAGTGTTAGCAGGTAATTTTAGGCAATTGTAACTTCAAGTGCTTGAAATTAGGCACAACAATCATTTGTTATATAATTAACTAATATAACAAAATTAATTTTTTATATAACGTCCTCGTTTCCTTTATTGTTATTAAAGTAGATATTACAGGAATTCCATAATATGGTACATTAATTTCGGGAAGGGGGAGGGTAAAGCTAATTTACTTCCTACCTAGACATTTTTTATATAACTTTTATAATAAGATCAATTTTTTATATAAAAATTATTAACTTATATATATAATAAAATCAATAATTTAATATAAAAATAGTAGTTTTTTTGAAATATGGAAGACCAAGTTAATTTTGAAAAGTTTTTTTTTTTTAAAATCAATAAAATTATTTGAAAGCAAAGCAGCGTGTTAGGTAAAAGAGGTAAAGAAATATGAAGATGTAAAAAAATTGTACCGTATGTTCTCGAAATAACGGGCATCTGCGCGTCACCTGCGCGTTATTTCAAATACGGCCATGTGCATTATCTGTTATTTCGAGAAATAGTGTTAATTACAAAAACGATTATTACTATATTAGAAATTCACCGACATATTACATGAGGCGCGCGTTATTTCGGGATGCTATTTTTAGTAGTGTAATTTTCGAAATAACGTCCGTGCACGCTATTTCGAGAATTTAAGGTAGTACTATATATAATTAAAGGATAATTTATTGTTTTTATAAAAAATATATATTTAGAGTATTCAATTACAATAGTTGATAGGTGACCAGATGCTTTTACATAAATTCTTGAATGATAACAAACTTAAAATTAATATCCAAATCCCAACTTAAAATTTAATTAAAAAAAAATAATAATATGGGCGCTAAAATGTCTGATTTTCGTTCTTATATAAAAAAATTAACTAGTAAACTTAATATACACCAAAAAATTATGTAAATATACGGTAAGGCTTCAGAATTATCTTAAGAAATAAACGTCAGAAATAATATAGTAAAAAATAAAAAAATTATCTTAAAAGTTTTTCAATTTTCGGGATTTAAAATTTTAATAATGGTAATGGACCTAAAAATAGAAAAGCATATCGAGTTTAAAAAAAGGTAATTGAATGGAACAAAAAAAAAAAAAGCAGATTCATAAACCCTTACCAGTAACCACAATTAAATTGGAGAAGAATTATAGTTAAATATGCCAAAGCTTTCTAATGCACAAATCGCTGCTTTTTTCCTTGCTTCTTTCTTTTTACCACTCGAACCAGAACCAAAAACTTTACCATCAATAATGACTTCACAGTCAAAAATTGGTTTATTATTTTCATCTTTTCTTTCAGGGGTGGCCCACTTATAATCAGGTATTTCAAACCCTCTAGATTGAGCCCAATTTTGTAACATTCCATTAGGATCCGATGGTTCTATTATTTTATTAATAGGACCATATACAGGTCCTGAATCTCTTGGAGGGGAACCATTATTATTATTATGTTCGTTTTCAGCCAACTCATCCACAAATAGTTTAATAATTGGTTCCAGAAATTTATTAACTTCGTTAAGGTCTCTCCCAGAATCCAAATAAACGGCACCAATATATGCTTCAAAAGTATCTTCTAAAAGTCTTTCATTACTTCTATCACCCGATTTTAATGCACCTATTCCCAGCCTTAAATCATTTTCTAATCCTAATTTACGTGCAAATTTTGCTAATGTTTCTTTACAAACAATTTTTGATCTCAACTTGGTAAGAGCACCTTCTTTATGATAAGGAAAACGGAAAAAGAGATAATCGGAGACCACGGTAGTAATTATTGTATCACCTATCCACTCTAATCGTTCATTATGTGGACCATCCGCAGGATTTTCAGAGGCAAAGGATTTATGAGTGATTGCTTCAATTTTTAAACTTTCGTCCTTAAACATCCATTTTTCAAATTTAAATTCCCCCATGGTTATGTTTCTTTTTTTTTTTTTATTAAAATAAAAATAAATTGGTTTGGTCAATACAAGCAATTTTATAAGAAAAATAAAGGCTGATTATTTGTCACATTCATAAAATAAGTGATAAATTAATAGTTATTGTTAAATAAAAACTTTATGTCTCCGGAATGTAGTGTCCGTAGATATACATAAGTTTTCAATGAAATTGTTTCCTTCAAAGAAACAATAACAACAATCAAAAAAAAAAAATTTCTATTTTAAAAATATTCCGTAAGACTTACCTTTTATGTACATATGATGTATATTTGTTCGAGAAGGTTCCATTGCGAATAGTTTTGGTTGAATACATGAAATTACGTACACACGTACGTACGTACATTTTAGATAAATCCCAATTTTGGATCAAAAAATTAATTTTTGTCTTTGTCGATTTCTGATAAAAGTTCTAGAAATAGTGATTATTAAGTGCACAGTTCACTCAATTGTTTCCTAATAAACATACTTCCATCGGATATACTAGATATACTGTATTTTGAAATAATAAACAACAAAAATTAATTGTAAAACATACTGTATGTAATGATCCTCACGGATAAACTAAAAACAATCGGTTAAATCTATTAGAAATAAATTCAAAAACTTTCAATTGTTATCAAAAATTCACCAGTCAATGATTTTCATATAACGTTTGTTATCGTACATCATTCATAAAAAATGCAGGAAGGAATACCTTATCTGATAATATCATACATAACTAAATTAATATTAGCATCTACCGTATATAGCTGTATAGTATGTAATTTATTAAATATAGACTAAAGCGAAACTTGCCTTGGTGAAATCTATTCTGCTCAGGGCGAACCTACAGAAACAAATTTTTCCGATTTATAAGTACTTTCTAGGAGTCGGCAAAAGATTTTTACGTCAATTTCTATTGTATATCTGAATATGTGCATATTACAACGTCGTATATAACACAAATAAAGACCTATACTGCTGTACTGACGATAAAGTTAATATAAAACCTAAAATTTTTGCACGACACTTAGTTTTCAACTATAACTCACCAAACTATTTTAAAAAATTTAAAACCAGTTTATTCTATAGACCAGACAGAGCAAGAATCAAAAATTCATTTGATAAATATTCGTTTTGTATCATATGGAGAAATATTTTTGATACCTGATACGTATCAAAATTTTTTGACGTAAAATACGTAATTTGAATATTTTCGTTAAATTTTTTTTTTGTGTGTTACATGATATATGTGATACACGATTACTGGATTAGATTAATTTGATTGGTTAAATTAGTGTATTTATTAACAATTTTGTGAATCCCATAAATTTGAAAATATTATAAATATACGATGAAAATCCTATTTAGACCTTATCTTCCCACGAGGTACTCGCAGAACGTATAAACCTTTCGCCTTTTACTAAAGGTTTCCGTGTGGGTGCCTCATTGAAGTGGGCTTTGAAATTTTTGGAAAATTCCTATGGATAATACTATAGGAGTTTTTTTTTATTTGAGTGAGCGGCGTGGGATTGAGTGAGTGCTTTTTTTTTCTACAAAATAATAATAGTTGTATTGTTTATAATTTAATGTTAATAATCGACGATTAAGAGTATATAACAAATGTGAGCTTAAAGTTATTCATTGTTGTCCGTAGCGAAACGAAATGTAGTTATACAAAAGTTACGTTTTTGATTAATATCAAAAAAACGTAATTTTGTCTGTCTTGCACGTGACTATATTTCGACCTTTGTGTAACAAAGGTCTATGCGCGGACAGTTCTTAGGGACAGCTCAGTGGCCAGAATTAGTAAGGTTATAGTAGGTGGATTTAGTCAGCATGCACCGTCCGTAAGAAGTCGCTCATCTAATAGAATCAAACATATGATTTTTTGATTAAAAAATTATTACGCGATTTTTATATTAAAAAAAATTAGTAAAATATTTTTGATTATATATCACTTAATAATTTTTTTTTTCCTTCTAAAGTCTTTCAATCTTTTAACAAAGTTACGTTTTCAAAATTTACATACATATATTAAAATTTCAAGTAAAATATACATTTCAAATTGACATATACGTATACGGTATATATGTTAATTTGAATTGTATATTTTACTTGAAATTTTAATATATGTATGTAAATTTTGAAAACGTAACTTTGTTAAGGATGTTGCAAAGATTGAAAGACTTTGAAATTAGAAAGAAAAAAAAATTATTAAATGATATATAATCAAAAATATTTTACTAATTTTTTAATATAAAAATCTAGTAATACTGTAATTTAGACCTATGTTTGATTCTATTAGATGATCGACCACCGCGTATTCATATTAACAATTCAAGTATGTCACCTGAATTTTGAATGTGATGTTCATGAATAAAATTATAAAAACAAAGTCACGAGTATCTGCATGACCAATCAAGATCAATACATAAGTAATATTATTAACAAAACTTTTGCAAGCGACACATTACTACGACTATATACTTTTGATTTATAAGTTACATATCATAAATTAAACGACTTCGTTTATATTTATTTATTATTTAATCCAAACATATCAGATATTATATCTGTCTATCTAATAATTTTATACAGTATATAATCTTAATAAATTCCAGCCATACATTGCAGCGTTCTACAATTATAATGACATGTCGTACTAGTAAAAGTTTTGTTTACTAGATCTTAAAACTATTTTGGGGTTTGAAAATTAAGATCTTGCTGTGGATAAGTACAAATTTTCAAAAAAAAAGACGAAAACTTCATAAAAATAAATAGCACTTTAACTATTAATAAACAAACCTCTTGCGTTGTTACTAGTAAAAGTTCTACATAATTTGGGATATTAAAAAATTATTCCGGGAAATTTGAATCTAAAAATCCTGTTGAACGTAAATTTTCAAACCAAAATATTAACGAAAAAAAAAGCAGTAACTTTGTAAAAGTAAACAGCCCTTTAACTATTATACTAATAAACAAACCTTTGCGTTGTTACTAGTAAAAGTTTTGCATAATTTGGGATATTAAAAAAACCATTCCGGGATCTTTGAATCTAAGATCCGTTGAACGTAAATACAAATTTTTAGACTACAATATTAATGAAAAAAAAGCAGTAAGTTCGTAAAAGTAAATACTATAACATCAGTAGTGTATAGTAACTATTAATTACTAAATAAATTAACCAATCAAACGTAAGATAAATTCGAAATAATCACAATTTTTACTAATCTGATTGGTGCAATCAAATGGTTAAAATGCCCAATAATGGTTGTGTTATCCAACAATTTATGATCATGATTCGTAGAGAGTTATCAGCTGAGTTTTAATTTGAATAAACATGAATATACATCGTAACACATGAAAAAAATAACAAGAAGAAATAATTTCGTGATCATGAATTTTGTCGAACAATTATTTATTTTTTGTTTGGCACTGCTAAAGTATCCCTACTAAACAATGCCTCTGATTCGATTTGGGAATTTTTTACAAAAATAATATTCATAAAAAATTTATCTCGAACCATCAATATCAATTAGAATTAAAATCATGTAATTCTTACTGAAAGTTCTTGAGATAGTTTTTTGTGATTATTTTTTTGTCAAATTCGTCCCTTTTCTCAGATTAAGCCATTTCTTGAATAACATGATAACGGATAAGATCCGAGGTCGTGATTATTGCAGTTACGTGAATATTTTTAATATCCGGGGTATTCGAATAGAGAGGATACACAATACTGCAATATGAATAAATTATTGTCCGGGTACATGGTATTTTCCTATTTAGTACCTGTTGCAGGTATATGGTGTGTACCTACCTACGTATGTATGTACTGTTCGTACGTATGTATGTTCGTATCAGTCCGTCGGGAAAAATACGGTGCTTTAAAAAGTCGATAAAAAAAAAATTTTTTTTATAACAATAACATTAATATTTTTAATTTAGTATCCTGTTTTTCTACAATAATATGAAAATTAATCTGTTTTTATACTGATTTTTTTTTTAATCTAAAGCGTTATTAAACAATACTGAGTAAAAAATGTCGTACTACGTATAAACAGAAGAACACTACAGCACTAAAAGCAGAATTATGCGCGCTGATTCTGACACTGCAGATTTCTCATTGTAATTACTGTACGAAAATGGAAATACTGAACACGGTAATTGCTATATCAGATATCAAACGAGTTACGTACGTACGTACACACGTTACATAATTGTTTCTATGTATCATAAAATATTGTTAATATCATTAATTATCGTTAACGTTTATTAATTGTCGTTTAGTATTGTTAATTATTATTGTTAATATCATTAACAGTTAATTATAGTTAATTTCATTAAATGTCATTTAATTATCGTTTATTATCGTTTATTATCGTTAATTATCGTTTATTATCGTTTATTATCGTTAATTATCGTTAATTATCGTTAATATTGCTGTTTGGGATTTTAATTTAAAATCAATCAGATGCAAAATGCAAAGATTTTATTACGCAATGTCCAAATATTATAAGATGAGCTTTTTTTAGTGAGACTTAATGTAGTACAGTACGTACATAATCACTATTATTTAGCTGTCATATTAAAAAAAAAAAAAAAACGGTACATTATATTTAGTAGAATTTGTCAAATAACTTTAATTAAAAAACGCCAGATTTAATATAGTAAATTATACTTGATAGTGCAGTAAGGACATGCATATGAAGTTTCAAAATAATAGATATTATTAACATGAATGATCATAGCTTTGCTTATGATTCTTGTTGCCTTTAATTTGTGAACTTTAATGTTTAATAAAAAGACAAAAGAAATTTTATACAACGGTTTAATAAAATACGTTAAAAATTTTAATTTAACTAAAATAAAACTTTTTATTAAATGACATTCTATAATTAGTTATTTGAAAAAATTTGTTAGATTTATAAGGTATAAATTAACATTCAATGTATATGTATCTGTCATTTGAATTTTAAAAAAGTGAGAACGTCGAGTTGTGTATATTACACTGTTTACGTATACTTATAAAAATTTTTTTTTTTTTTTTTTTTTTTTTTTTTTTTTTTTTTACTATAAATATAATAATTTTTAATTCAAATTTCTCACGTTAAAATTTGAAAAGGTTTCGAAGAGATGTAAACATTTTCACTTAAAGCGCAAATATATCATTTCTTTATATTTTGAATAGTAACCTACTTTACAAACCAGACCAACGACTATTTATTATTCAATGACAGACAGATTTACCGACATTGACATAAGATGGAACTATCGATACTTACTTTAATAATAATTATAAACAGCAATGCAATAGTATAAAGTGTTCATTTCAACAAGCTAAAAAAAAAAAAAAAACTCGAATTTATCGAATTTATCGAATTTATCGAATTTTATGTTAATAACATTATTGTTTATAGTTTACTAAAGTTAAAAAAAAGAAAAAACTTGTTTATTTTACTCAATGTTTATATCAAATCAACCAATCAAATCTGAGAGTCACGTTCACGTATTTTCTTTAATAATTTGTAGTACAGTATACATATCAGATATATACACAAACGGTATTTATGCATGACATAATCAAAATGATAATGCAAATGCAGTGCAGATGATTATAAAAAGGGAGAAAAAAAATTAAACAATCACAGCCACCAAATTTTGATCCTTTTCTCTCGAGTTACCATATCAAAGTTTGTGTAGAATAAAAAGACCTTTCTTTTAACGAATACAAACAAATATGTCAATAAACCTTTTATCAACAGAAATTTTAAAAGAAATTTTCGAAAACATAATAATCTCTGATACAACAAGATCATGTAATTCAATGAGTAATTTACGACCATGTATCTCTGTTAGTAGACATTGGTGTAAAACGGCAATTCCAATTCTTTGGAGAACACCAATTTTTCCTGGTGAATATTCACCTGAAAAAACAACCAAACTTCTTGCAAGATCATATTTATTATGTCTTCCAAAAGATAAAAGAGTTTATATAAAAAATGAAGGAATATTTTTTCCACCTGCACCACGTAAAAAAAAACCATTATTTGATTATCCAGCATTTTTAAGAATTTTAGATTTTGATCGTATTTCAGAAATGGCGAAATTTTGGATTATTCATAGAAGAACTTTACCAAAACCAAAAGTATATTATATGGATATATTAAAAGAAACATTTTGTGAATTATTTATGGAACGAGCAGAAATGATTCATTTTATTAATCATTCTGGTAATATAAAAGTTCCAATATTTGATAATAAATCACCAAATTTACAAAAATTAAGAAAAATTCAATTTGTTGAAAGAGATGATGATGTTACATTTATAGAAAATATTATAAATGTAGCAAATAATCTTCAACATATTATCGCACAATTTAGAAATACATTAAGTTCACTTTATTCATGTAAAGCATTGGCAAATCTTATTGAAAATCAAAATTCATTACAACATCTTGGTATATTTGGATATAATCAAAATATTTCAACGATTATTCAATCAATTAAAAGTCAAAAAAATTCATTGGTTAGACTTGAATTATGTAATATTGATTTTCAATATTTTAATAATAATTCATTTGAATCTTTATCATTATGTAATAATTTAAGATCATTTGAAATTACAAATTGTAAAAGAACAAATGATACATGTTTAAGAACTTGGAAAAATATGTTTCCAAAATTACAAAAATTCAAGTTTAATAATAATGTATTTTATGATATTTCATTTCCAACAAATTTTATTGGAAAAATAATTGAATCAGCAAATAATAATTTAAAATATATTAAAATTAATTCAACAAGTCCACCAAAAGAAAATCGATCAAAGATTGCAAATATTATAGCAGAAAATTGTAAAAATTTACAACATTTATCATTTATAACATTATCAAATTCAGAAATTTTTTCAATTTTAGATTCATGTCAAAATTTGAAAGAATTAAAATTTTTTACGGAAAATAAATTTGATGATAATATATTTTCAGAAATGGCGAAACATTTACCACCTAAACTTCAATATTGGGATCTTGCTATTGAAGTTAATAATTATTATCCATCTGAAGAAGCTGTTGAATTATTTATTGAAAATATTTCGAAAAATTCTCTCAAGGTTTTTCATTTTACAAGTCTTTATTTCGGTGATCCTTATTTGGAATGTACTGTCAAAAGATTACTTGAACAAAAAGGAATTATGACTTCATTCACCGACGCGAATATTGAACCATTTTGTTCAAATTATTTCGATACTATGTGATAATATATATATATATATTATTATGATTATTATTTTGTCTTTCTTTTTTGTTATTTCTTTAAAGTTTTCTCTTTAAAGTTAAAATTAGATTAATGAATGCATTGAAGATTTTATTTGGAAATTTTATTTGGAAATTTTATTTGGAAATTTTATTTTGGAGATTTTATTTTGGAAATTTTATTTTGGAGATTTTATTTTGGAGATTTTAATTTGGAGATTTTATTTTGGAGATTTTATTTTGGAGATTTTAATTTGGAGATTTTATTTTGGAGATTTTAATTTGGAGATTTTATTTGGCGATTTAAGGGATGGAAGTTCGCAAGTATGAATCAAAAAGCTTGTAAATCAAAATGGAAGTATAGTTTATAGCATCAATAGAGATAGGTAAATAAAGGGTTTAATCGAATTGCTTCTACTAAGGAATAATAATAACAACGATAGTAATAAATAATAAGTAATAAATAATAAAGGTATTTTTTGAATTATCATCTTTTACAACGCGTAAAAAATTAAAAAGATTCCTACTTTTTCAACTTTTCACAAATTTTTCACAAACTTTTCGCAACTTTTCATAAAATTTTAACGCGTATTTCTATATAATCTTTCTTGAATAATAAATTCAGCAACTGATTCGGGACAAAAATCATATAAAACATTTTTAATAATTTCTTCTCGTTTATCATTATCATCATCATTTTCTTGATCTATATTATTTATAGCATTTCTAATATTTGTTGAAGAAATTTTTGCTATATCATCATTTAATTTTACTCTTAAAATTTTTTCATTTTCACTTTCACCAATAATTTCCTTTATAATATCACTTTGAAAAAATTTTTCTTCGGATTCTTGTCCACCATATCCATCTCTATTAGCACAAATTATATTATTATTAAGTTTAAAGAATGAATCAAGTTCTTTATAAATATTTGAATAATATTGAGGATTAAATAAACGTATTACAGTATCAAATCCTAAAATAAAATAAAGTGAAATTTGAGGTGAATAATTAAAAGTTGTAGTAATCGAATCAATAATAGGTGTGTCAATAACAGAAGAATCAATGGTAGAAGAATCAATGGCAGAAGAATTAACGGCAGAAGAATCAATGGTAGAAGAATTAACGGCAGAAGAATTAACAGCAGAAGAATTAACAGCAAAAGAATTAGATTCAATAACAGAAGGTTCAACAGCAGACGAATCAATAACAGAAGGATCAAAAGAATAAGATGATGATAATTTATTATTATTAAAATAAGAATGTATAGCCTTCGCTTTATCCATAAATAATGGATGAGTTGTCACACCAATTGCAATATTTTGAAGAGAATTAAAAGTTGGTTCAGATTTTGTATTAATAGAACAAATTTGTGACGCTAAAGATTCCATCATTAATAATCTATCTACTGGTCCAGCATCGGATGATAATGGAGTTTTATCAGCATTTTTTATCGCATAAAGTAATAAACAAGCATCAAAAAATTTAGTATTAGATTGATTGTTTACAGATTGTAATAATAAATGCATGTGCGCTTTTGTGGGTGGATTAAATGATGAATCTAAAATCGCAATTTTTAAAATTGAATTACTTGATTTTGTTAAATCATATTGCCAATTTGAAGAGGAATATGTTAATTTAAATAATGGTTTAGAAGGATTTAAATTTAATTCATTTTGTACTGATGTAAGTAAATTTTCTAAAGTTTCCCTTCTAGCTTCTCGTTGTGCGCTCATCTTTGCAAAAAAAAAATTTTTTTTTTTTTTTGATGAAAAAAAAAAAAACGTCGAAAAAATATATATATAATTCGATGATGCACGTGGCTAAGATCCACATCACACAACATTATATAAAAATGTCATTATGAAATCACTTTTTTTTTTTAAAATAAACATTGTTTTCTAATTCGATGGCATCATCAAATTCTTCACAACCTCAACAACCACGACAATCAGAATATAAAGATTGCATATCTTGTAAATTAGTGGGGTCTGTAACGTTTATTGGATTAGGCTCTTACGCAATTTATCATAGTATTAAGCCTCAAAATGTGGCAATCGGATTATCTCGATCCGTCCAATTTAAAAAAGTTGGGTTAGGAGTTTTTGGAATTGGTAAATTTTTTTTATATAATAATTATAATTAAAATTTGCATTTGATTCTTATATTTATTGCTATGATTTATAAAATTAACTTGAAATTTTTATTTTAAAAGTGAATATATTTGCTGGTTTATATCGTCTCTTTCAATAATATGTACAAGTTCCTGAATAAAGAATTACAATTTATGATTCTGTGAATAGTTATAATTCACCTAAAAATATGTAAACGCCATCCATTGGATTATACCTTGGTGTGTGGTACGGAGAGAGACTACAATGCTCCTGGTTATACTATAACATACGTACGTATGTACATTACATGTTTAAGCCAGCAGTTTATGATAGTTGTTCTGTTTGTTTATCAGTTATGGGGAAACTTGTACATACATACGTACGTACGTACTGTACGTACGTATGTACTTACGTATGTACAGTACGTATGTACTTACGTGTGCAATCAAAACCAATTATATTACATAATTAGGTAACGCATTGCGCCATTTAGATTACATAAAAAAAAAAAGTATATTACACAATTATGCTCGTTTCATAAATTTGTACTATACGAAACGTATGCACGGATATATTTTATCCGAATGATTATAAGTAAATATTACAACTTAACCAAAATGGATTGTTCTGATCCTCATTTAATCGATAATTCAGTGTTAAAGTCTATTTCTTCAACCAGTTCTATCTTAACATCCATAACTAATCGATCCAACATTCCTGATATTAATAGGATTGATAATATTGATGTGGATATAAAAAATTTGACTTATGATTCTGATAAAATTACAACCGATAAAAACAACCATAAAATCATATCTGACAATCGAAATGAATATAAAGATGAAATTAACCTTTTAACTGATGATGATGATGATGATGATTGTGCTTATTACGATGCACTAGAAAATAGAAGTGAAGATGATGATTTAGAGGATGAAACTGATGATGAGGATGAAGTTGATGATGAAGATAACGAAGCCAATATGGTTTATCTCATTTTCATTCTTTATTAAAATTTGATTTGTTTAAATATTTTTCTAACTTTTTTTTTTTTTTTTAATAAAGAAACAACTGATGAATCATATGTTTTATATACAACGAGTTTTGTCGATACTTGATCCTCAAGAGTGAACTATATATTTTTGATTTTCCAGATATATGAGTTTAATCAGTTTTGAAAAATAAATCTTTTCGTTAAATATAGATTTTTTATTATTATATTAACCATTAATATAATATTTTTTTTTTTATTTTCTATATAATTTGTAAAAATGGGTAAAAAAAAAGTTTGATATTTTGCGTAACTTTATAATTATGGTTTATCGCACACATATTTTTGTAAAAAAAAAAAAAAACATTTAATTTTTAATTTTAATATTTTAACAAATTTAATTTGTTATAATAGTATTGTCAAATGACCTTGAAAATGATTTCAAATGACCTCAATTTTTTTTACTATGGATTTTATATGGTAATGACTTGGTTTTAGTGGTTAGATTCGTGTTAACTACGTGATTCATGAATTATTTGAATAATTTGTTTGAATTAATTTTATTTGAATTTTACTCGAATTATTTAAGTCATAAAAAATTAAATTATTATTTACAAAGGTCAATATGATTCGTATTTACGATTGCCAAAAGAGTTTATAATTTTGTTAATACTGTATTGTTAAACGTAGAGTGTTTATTTTTAATTTTGTTAATATTTTTAAACGTTTAATGTTTAAGGGAAATTCTATTTTCACCCGGGTTAAAGTCTCCCAATATATAATTTTCATTATATTATACAATACAAACTACTATAACAAACTAAAGATTCTGTAAATTGGTTAGTTGGTTAAAGGTAGATGAATTTAATGATATTATTATTGAATTTATATTATATAGTATAATATCGGGTGACTTTCCCTTTGTTTAATATATTTTGAGTTATAGTTATTTTCAAAAAGGTGTGAACGGCCACAGATCACCATATCATGGGAAATTCACGATATTTCCAGGATTTCCTGAGTTTTCGAGACACGTTCTAATCGGAATTTTATATAATCTAAATTTCCAGATTCTCTGATTTCCCACATGTGTATATGGAAATCGCTGTTAACACATTTTTGAAAAACTGCTGTAAAAATTACACGATTTGAATCATGACAAATGGGGAATGGACTAGGAAAATCTGTCTCTGATAGAGGTCTTACCCTGGTTGGTACAGGTCAGTACATATGACGGGCTATGGAAAGAAAATGTTGCCAAAAAAAAAAAATTAAAATAAAAAAAAGATTTTGGTTAGTACAATCCAGATATGATCGAAAACACCGAATCAATCCATTTAACTTTATAAAAGGTATTTTAAAAAGTCTTTAGCATTACATATTTTTTAGTTTAAAAAATTTACACTTTCAGGTTTCCACTATTACGATACTTGATCAAATAAAATGTTAAAGACTAATACGAATAAAGTTTATTATAAATGTATTAAAATTCTTATCTGCTATTAAATCACCAGAAGAATGCATATATAACCTATCTGGCCCGGGTTGTGACCCGAGTCAAGAAATTTCGGGTTGGGTTTGACCCGGATCACTATGTTCTAACCCGGGTAAGACCTCTAGTCTCTGACAAATGTCAGAGACTGAGTGTGTTAAAGACTGGTTTTCCTAGTCCATTCTCCAAAATTTGAGTTATTCGAGCAACGAGTTGAAGAGTCTGGCCACTGAATTGATCATTTAAATAACCCCATGCCATCGAACAATTACTAGATTATTTTCATCATTAATTAAGATCATTTGAGACTTCGTCAATCAAAACGTAGCATAGTGAGATTCAATTCCTATTTCTATTTAAACAAATTCTGTTATGACTTTTGAAACAAAATTTAATGTTAGATATAACAACTTCATTCTACACTTGTTTTTTTTTAGCTTTAATAACACGGAATCATATTGTGAAAAATTTTAATTCATAATCTAATCCATAATCTAAACCGCAATCAAATTAGGTCATGACTTTGAATAACTAAATATTGTTGATGAGGCTTAGAGATTGGAAACGATAAAACTTGGCGTATAAAAAAAACTATATAATAAATGTTAAATGCTAATGTGAATTAAATAAAAAAAAAAATGCTCAAATAAATTTTAAAATTTACAGTTTTTTATTGTCATTCCGAAAGAATTTCACAGATTTATATGACATTGTGAATTGTTCTCAATAATTGTTGGCCGTAAATCGTTACGGTATATTTAAAGTCGTGATCCAAATTTTCGATTATAAGACACAGGTTTTCCATACAAAATCCCCACCAAGCGAATAAATTTCTGCGTACGTACGTACTGTACATACGTCAAATCTGCAATGTACGCATCATGTGAATAGCAACTATAAAAGTAACAGTGCTCGCAAAGAATTCACATAAAGCTAAAGCTATGCAAATGTTTTTTTATGAAATTTTATATACGAAATTAAAAGAAAAAAAAAGTCAGCTGGCCAGAGCATTTTCATTTTATGAAAAAATGAATCAACAGCAGTTAATGTTTTTATTAAACGTAATAATTTATACGTATAATTTTAATGTCACGTTGGTTCAGGTGGTTCGAAGATCATACGTAATAAACTACACATTTTGAAGCTCTAACTTTAAATATACATATTAAATTAGGATTTGATCGAATTTTTAATTTAATATGTATATTTAAAGTTAGACCTTCAAACTTTTGTAACTTTATGATCTTCAAACAACTTCAAACCACGTGACATAAAACTATATAAATCATTTACGGGGAAAAAAATTTAATGTTAAATATGATTCGTTTTAATTCACACTCTTTATGTTGAATGCTTGAATTCTTTGCGAGCCATACTACTTTTATACTTAATATTTTCAGACAGGTTTTGATCCAAAGTATGCTCGCGTGAGTGATATTCTTGTTTTGAGGGCAGACATTAAATTCTGTATAAAGTACCTATAAAGTACCGTTTTAAAGTTTACCTATTACAAAAATGTAACGGGTTTCTCCCTCAATGTATATGCTGATCAAATAATTGTTATTAATAAAAAATCTTGATTCGATTTACATTTAGATTAATTTGCTTAAACTATGGATTCTTCTGGGGACTCTAAGCCATCCGTTATTAACGACGGTGAAACTGAAATGGAAAGTTCGTCAGAACAGTCGCCCACAGGAAATATGAATAATGTTTCAGTACCTGAGGAACGACCGGAACGACCGGTTTCACCATCTTCTAATGCTGGAAGATTTTTCACTTCATGGATATTTGGTTCTTCTGTTTCTTCTACAAAATCACCAGATACTCCAGATTTTTATATAGAAAAATTAACGCAACGGTATACTTAATCACTAGTATTTTTTTTTTTCGTTATATAATATTTAATCCGAGATTTAAATATCTTTTATGTGATAAAAGGAATGCCATTGCAAAATCGTTGGCTGAAATATTACAATCTTTACGTGTAACCTTATCTACTGTAAAGCTCTCGTGGATAAAAGATTTTATTAATATTAAAGGATTAGAAGCTCTAGAATATGTTCTTGAAAAACATACTCTTGGGGTTAAGAAAAGGTTTGTTAATATAAGTTATTAGTTAACTTCCCGATGTTCATTTTTCTGAAATACCATTTCATCTCAAAGTCATAATACTGATAATCCATTTTCTGATAAGACATTCTTATATCATTTAATCGATAACAAATTTTCCCAATAAGTGATTTATGTGCAACTACCATTTCTCAAAACATTAAAGAGTTATACTATAGATCATTATTATTTTCATGTCGAGAAACAAGGTTATCGAAAAAATTAAGTTTGATCGGGAAAAAAAAGTGCAATTTTTTATTAGCGAAATTGATTATTAGAAATATGTCTTGTCAGAAAATAAGGAGGTTATCAGTATTATATGAAGTTAGTGAAATGATATATTGGGAAAGTGAACATCAGAAAATTTAGAAAAACGGTTATTAAAAATACACTTCCTATAGGAATCTAAATATGCGTCCTACCTTAAATTATCAGAGTAAAATCATGAGTTTAACCACTAGCATAAAATTTATAGGATATTATAATTTATCGCCGTAGCGATGTATCGCTAGTCTATGCGGAGTTTCAAACCGTGCTTACAAATCATTAATCTTAATGATTTGTATTAATGATTTGTAAGCACAATTTGAAACTCCGTATTAGACTAGCGACATATCACTACCAATTTTTAACAAATAATTTAAGATAGAGTGAATACTTTTCTATAGGGAGTGTATTGCTGGATTTATTATTTAATCATATTATTAAGAACTTTGTTTTTTTTTCAGCATTATTAAAAGCTCTGATCACGACGATCGGATACAATTGGAATGTATCCGTTGTTTAAGAGTCCTGTTGAATACTGGAGTGGGTACCATTTTAATTATTCGATTAAATCAGTTACGTCTCATTTTCCCGAAAGTACCCAACATCACACAGGATAAAATTTACTGTCACGGATGATCATAAAATCGGATGATGGCAAAATTTGGATCTATTTCATGTACGATTTTAAAAATTTTTAGGGCCTTTTGTCAGCTTTTTTTATGTTTGAGTTAGGATTTAAGGTTAGAGTTATTAATAAAAAAAGTATAGGTGGATTTTGGTAGGGCTTATATTTCAAATTGAAACCCCAAATTTCACCATCATCCGATTTCACGATCATCTGCGACATTTTACTAACAATATATACCTGCAATTAGTGTTTCGATCCTTAATCCTCTGGTATAGAGATGCAGGCGGCACGATAGCTTGTATATTATAATAAAAAAACTGGTTTCATAAATTCTGGGACATCTGAAAATTTTCTAATTGCCGAATTAAATAAATTACTGATGTCGACTGAAAAATCAAAAAACTTATCGATTCAGTCATCGAATATTTTTCAAGTGTTCTAAAATTTAGAAATCAATAGAGTCGATGAGCCGGTTGCATCTCTAGAACTGTAATACAGTAGTTGATTAAGGTCATGATCTTAGATGACTTTATAAGATTTAATTGAACTTTTGCTTATTCAAGTGAAACCTGATTATTATACGAATAGTCTCTGAAGAATAGGGTCGAAGCTCTATTTGCATTTACAGCTGTTTTCATAAGTTCCAGGACAACTGAAAAAGTTTCTGATTCCGAATCGATAACTTACCGAGTCGGTATCAATAGATTAACCGATGTCGGTGAACATCAAAAACTTATCGATTCGGTCATTGATAATTTTTCAAGTGTTCCAAAATTTATGAAAATGACCCGTAGAGGAAAATAACTCGAGAAAAAAATAACTCGAGAAAAATAACTTTCGAGAAAATGGGTGGTGACCGCTAAATAATATGTAAATTAATCGATTTATAATAATAATCATAGGCAGGGTTTGCCCAAGTTCTCAAATACCCGTCACTCATAAATGGAATAGTTTTCTGTCTGCATACTCCAAATAACAAACTTCGTACACAAGTAGCCGATGTTTTGGCGGCGTTATGTGTTCTTTCTCTTGAAGGTCATAAATTAGTTTTAGATGCATTTTCTGACTTTCGTTATATTCATGAAGAAAAATTTAGGTTTCAATATTTAATTGAAACTTTAACTAGTAATGAGATAGAAGAAGATAGTACTTCATTAGAATATAAAACTGCATGTTTAAGTTTGGTTAATGCCATCGTGAATTCTCCGGATGAGCTTGAGGAAAGAATGTTGCTTCGCGAAGAATTTCAAAGAAGAGGATTAAAAGAACTCTTTGCGGTATGTTTTAATTAAGTGTTCTAGACTATGAAAATATAAAGCGAGTTATACGAGTTATATGCTTTATATATAACCGATGTATGGTTTAGCATTCACATGATTAAGATTCAATTCAACTATGTTTTTTTAAATTAGGTTATTAAAAATTCGGATCCTCCAGATACATTATTAACTCAAATTAAAGTATATGAAGAAGAAAGTCATGATGACAGAGAAGATTTATATCAAAGAGTTCATGATTTTGTGAAAGATGCAGAGTATGTTTCCACTTGAATTTGTTGTTTTAAATTACTGTTATCTGTGAGTATTGCTAAAAACTAATCATTGTTTATTAAGTAATCCATTTTCTATACTTGTTGGACTTGTACGACAAGTTGAATTCAATGTTGAGTTATATCCTCGTGTTGTAGATACTCTAAAGAATCTTTTAATAATTGTTTGCAAAGATCTGGGAAAGTATGTGTACTTTAAATAAATACGCGTCGATTTATAAATATATCTATTTTTATAATTTTATATAAATTTTATGATTTTTAAAATTTCAATTTTATTTTAAAATTGTAGGAATTCCCAAAGTGAACTTTGGACATTAATTGAACTATTTATTGAACGAATTAGATATTTGACCGACATTAAAAAGGGTATGTTTTAGTATTTTTGTCAAGGCTCTAACATATTTAACTATTTGTTTAATATAATTATTTTGTATAGATTGGCATTTATCTATGAATGAATATTTATCTTCTGTTCAATATATTGTCGGAAAATATTCCGTTGTTAGTGGTAATATGGATGATGACAAAATTGATTCTTTAAAGGCAAAAGTAGATGAATTGGAAGCCAAAGTAAATATTTGGAATATGTGATTATTGGAAATATAAATCTTTCTAACATAAGATTTTTTTTTTTTTTAGGTTAAAATTTTAACTCTTGAAAAAGACACTCTAACCAAGAAATTATCAACAAAATCTGCTGGTAACAATCTCATTATTTTCATCATACAACGAATTAATATGCAGAGGTAAATGGTTGTAATGTACCTCTACGTGGGGCATACCGGTCATTTACCTTGGTAGAACAAATTCTATGATATCAATCGTTGTATGATTCAGTAATGATGTTATCGTGCAACTTCAGTAATTACTTCACTTGCTTTTTACTGGTCGTGTGTTATATAAATTCCCGACTTAGGTATAATTAACAAATGACAATAAAAGTAATTGGGAAATAGAATTCATTATCATTATCATATTTGCACGATAAGATTATTATAAATTTCAAAATCGGATTATATTTACATTGATATGTTCTAAAATCATTATCTAAAAAGATAAGCCACATCCCGTAACACCAGCTATAAAATCACCTACATCAAACAAGGGAGATAAGACCAGGAGGCCACCGCCACCTCCACCTCCGAATAAATCAGAGAATGTTCGACAGCCGCCCCCTCCTCCACCTGTTAGGAGTAATACGTCATCACCACTGCCTACAGGTGTTGAAAGTATTTCACTACCACAAAATTCACCAAGTAAAAAAAATACTTCGCCATCACTTTTAAACATTGTAGGCTCTTCTATTGCAAAAGTTGCCGAGGATATTACAGCACTTACTACTCCTTTGAATATGGCAGGTACTATTAAGCAGGTTTCTTAACATACTAAATAATTTGGTTGTGTTTATTATCATAAATAAATAGGATTAAAAATATTTGAACGTTGTTATCTCTAGCAAATAAAATAAATGAAAATGTGACGGACAATACTCTACCACAATCACCACCATCCTCCCCACCTTCAAATTCCAGCGGTAAAATACCACCACCACCACCACCACCAAAGCCTTCAAATGCAGATAGTAAAGTACCATTATCACTATCACCGCCACCACTTCTTTCAAATTCAAGCGGTAAAATACCAACGCCACCACCACCACCCCCACCCCCAAACGTAAATGGTAAAATACCACCTCCACCACCACCTCCCCCAAGCGTAGGAGGTAAAATACCTCCACCTCCACCACCTCCACCACCACCTCCAAACGTAGGTGGTAAAATACCACCTCCACCGCCACCACCACCAACATCAAATGTAAGTGGTATAATACCACCTCCACCGCCACCACCACCAACCTCAAATGTAGGTGGTAAAATACCATCACCACCACCGTTGCCCTCAAACTCAGGTGGTAAAATACCATTACCACCACCTCCACCACCAAACTCTGGTGGAAAAATTCCATTACCACCACCTCCACCACCAAACTCTGGTGGAAAAATTCCATTACCACCACCTCCACCACCAAACTCTGGTGGAAAAATTCCATTACCACCGCCACCTCCTCCTGCAGGAAATATTCCATCACCTCCTCCACTAGATTCATCACCTATAATTTATAAACCAATTCCTATACGCCCACCACCTGTATCAACAAATGTACCTACAATTCAATTAAAACCATTATTTTGGGATAAAATCCCACCAAATAAAAGGTTCCAAACAGTTTGGGAAGAAATTCCGGAAGGAGAAGTTTCATTAGATACTAAAGAACTTGAATTATTATTTCCTAAAAATTCATCAACAAATAATATAAAATCTCCAACGTCACCACCACCAAGAAAATCATTATTTACAACATTGCTTGATATTAATCGTGCAAATAATATAGCAATAATGTTGGCACGTATTAAGTTTTCATACTCTGAAATTAAAAATTCAATATTAGAATTAAATGATGAAACATTGACTGTTGAAAATTTAAAAAATTTAAAAAGTTATGCTCCAACAACGGATGAAATAGAATTAATAAAAGAGTATACGGGGGATGTTGGAATGTTAGGTAATGCAGAAAAATATTTTAGAGAGGTTATGGATATACCTAGGTTATCAGAAAGGTTAGGATGTATGATATATAGGCGAAAATTTGAAATTGAAGTTTCTGAATTGAAATCCGTGAGTATTTTTGAAAAACAAATGCGGAGGGTATTTGTATAAATATATATATATATATATATATATATTTAAGATGGTAATATATTTAACGAAATATTTTATTCTATAGCAAGTTGAAGATTTAGATCGGTCTTACGTGGAATTAAAATCATCATTAAAGTTTAAATATTTGCTAAAAGTATGTAATAGTTGTTTAATTATATCATTGTTCCATGTATTGATAATATATATTCTTTTGTACTGATTCAATTTAATAGACTATATTAGCAATTGGAAATTATCTTAATAGTTCTACATTCCGAGGAAATGCGATCGGATTTCGGTTGGATTGTCTTTTAAAGGTGAGCTTATTTTATTTTTGTGACCATTTATTTTTATGATTTTATATAATTAACTTTTTTAAATTTTTAACTATTCTAATAGATAAGTGAAACAAAAGCTTTAGAAAATAATCCTAAAGGACTTTCAACATTACTCCACTATTTAGCTGCGACACTTGAAGAAAAACAAAATGATTTGTTAACATTTATGGATGAGTTAACACATTTGGAAGGGGCATCAAAGGTTTCATATGTTGCTGTAACAGCGACCGTTGCATCTTTGGGGAGTGGAGCTGACCTAATCAAAGAAGAAATTAGAGTTTTGAAGAAAATAAGGTTGACACCGAATAATGATCGTTTTTGTGAAGTGATGGAGGTTTGTTTATACAATTATTTATAAAATTATTTATAAAATTATTTATACATTGTTATAAGTATATAGAGATTTAATCTGGGTTCGTTTTTTTTTTTCGTATCTGATATAGGAATTCATTCAACAAATTGAACCAACCATTGAAAGAATAAAAGAATATACGAAAGAATTGGAAGAAAAATTAAAGCAATTACTAATTTATTATGGAGAAGATCCAACCGTTACTAAACCTGAAGAATTTTTCGGTATGATTGTTGAATTTGGAAAATCTTTGGCGGTAAGTATTTAAGACATTACCTTATTTATCTTTGATCTTAAAATGTAAACGTTGTCTATGTCAGAATATTTATATAATTACTGTCTTATATTGATAATCAGAGGGTAAGACGAGAAAATGAAGAAGAAAGAAAGAGAATAGAAAAAGAGCATTTAAAAGAACTTAATGCTCAATCACGTATGGTAATGTCAAATTATTTACATTTTCAATTTACATTGTAATTTGAAGGATTTCTTTTGTTCACTATCAATCTATATAATTGTTTTTAATAGGCGATAAGACGACCATCAGATACATCAAGTATAGCTTCATTATTAGCAGGACAAGATTTTGATAATACTATTCGAGATTTAAGATCTGGATTAAGAAAAAATCGAGACAGACCTATTTCAAAAGTTTTTTCTGAATTACAATTAGACGTAATTTATTCACATAGTCGTAATGCTAGTAGTGTATATCCTTCAGCATAAATATTTTTTTTTTTACATAAAATCTTTTAATTATTGGACATTTTTGGATTATGAGTTATATAAGAAAATTAACAATCCTTTATTTAATTTTTATATATATACACATATTTTTTGTATTTTTAATATTACACTCAAAATCCATTTAAAAAAAAATTTTTTTTTAAATTACATTATTTCAAATAAAAAGAATTTTAAGAACTTTGGAAATACCATGACGTTCCATAAGTATACACTTTTTTGCTATAGGCTTATTACAGTATTATCGTAAAATGGATGTTATCTTCAGGCGTATATATTGTATATGCTGGGAATGAGGACTATAATTAGATTTTTCATGTTGAAGTATAAGCCGATCTTTACTCCAACAATGATATACGCGTTCTTTGTTGTTTATATATTGCATACAATTAACTCAGCATAGTCAGCTAAGAATAAAAAAAAGATAACTATCGTTATATGTATATGTTTTTTTTTTTTTTAGACTTTAAAAATATCTAATTAAATTTGATAACTTATTTAATTCTATAAATCTTTAATTATGAAAAAATTTATTAATTATATCTTTAGTAAATAAATATATATATTAATATCATATATATTTATGAAGTTTAAAAAACATAATTTTTTTTAATATTTAATTGCTAATTCGCCTAAGGATAGATAGCATTTAATATACGCCAATTAGCATTAATTTAAACATAATTGTGAAATCTTCTTTTCCTCCATATCAAACCTATTGTTTTTTTTAATATGCCGATATAAGTTTTTAACTAAAATGTGGAGAAAAAAACTTTTTAGCTATTAAAAAAAATTATTAGAATTGGTCTTGTAGATTAGGGTAGTGACAGATATTACGTAATATTTTTTACTATACCTTCTACCCCCCCCCCCCCACGTAAGAGAAATTTGATTCTATTATAAATTTATATATCTAAAGTAAGATGTCAGAGACCATCCCTCCCCTCTCAGGATATTACGTAATATCTGTCTCTACCCTTACCGTATAAGCGCGAAATAACGCGCATCCTATGTGGCATATAATTATTGTTGGAAAATGATAAACAGTCGGCGGCTCTCTATAAGCACATATACTATAAGTGCATCTCACATGCACTTTCTTCTATAAGTGTACACCATTTGATCTGTCTAACGCTAATGTAATTATGTAACTTTATACGTATGTAGATTACTCAAAAAATTCGAAATAATGCACATGGGCATATCCAAAATAACATGCTGGTCAATTAATTAAAGCGCATATGGTGTTATTTCGCGCTTATACGGCACAAGATATTTATATTTTAAATATGTATCTACAGTATATAAAATTTTTATAATTGTAGAGGAAAAAACTTTCATTATATAAAAAAAAACCTAGTGATTTGTGCCATAAGGAGTAAGTTCTATAGAAGCAAAAGTAGGATCCACAACAGCCTCATAGGCAGAAATAATATGAACATTCAAAAATGATCTTATGGAAAAATCCTTATAATAACCCCTTTAATAGTGATAGTGATCATCAAAATAGACATTATTGTAAATAACTCATGAAAAATCATCATGGTTATATTCTACTTCATATGAACAAGATTTTGGACAGCAATGCTAATATGACTAGCATCACCAAAATAATACCATAAATAATGAACTAAAGGGAGGCATAAATCCTTCTAGTATCAATAATAATACGAAAATGCTCATAATCTAAAATAGATCTATAATCACGATCAGGAATTTCCAAAGAACCATCCCCAGGTACTATCATAGGAATAGTAATATCTATAACCAAGACAACCATAATTCTTAAGGAAGGAATAATCAAGGGAATAGGATTTACCAACCCTTTTTCGATCGCGATCACTAAGATAATCCTTTACGTAAAATTATAATAAATACTTGGTTTATAAAAATTAAGAATCTCTACTTCAATAGGAACTGAACCAAATTCAAGAACGAAATCCATATCAATGCGCTATAGTAACCAGATAATAATCTATCGTTCTTATATGGGTTACTAATAAAAATATTTTTCAGATTTAAATATTGTATTAATCGCTAATTGGATAAAAAAATATCTTGCCTAATTTTATCAAGTTTGTAAACTACTTATGACCCTATATTCGATAAATATTTTAATCAAGAAGCTTGGATAGTCTCTACGAATCAGTTGCTCAAGCCAATATCTTGAATCTTGATGAAGAAATTGCAAACAATCAATTTAATGAAAACTAAATCGATAACGAATTCACTGAATTAGAAAACAGAACCAGTCTATTGGTGTTGGGCCTCAAGAAGATGAATGCCAAATCGAGGAATCTAACAATGAAAGCTTATATGAAGAAGAAAATGAATTGGAAGAAGAACCAACGCAAAATAATGAAGAATTGGACCTAAATGATAAGGATGATAATTCAGCACTCGCCAAAATAAAAAGAGATTTGAGTCGAACTCCAATAGAGGAGTATACACTTGTCTCACCATTCAATACAGTAGCAATAATAAATTATTAACCTTTAATGAAATCATAACAGAAATTAGTCGAATGGAAAGAAACAAACACCAAAAAATTTTCAGATTAGAAGCGGTCTACTACCTAGGAAAACTTCTTGATGACAATGGAAATAATCACTGACTAATGAAAAACTTTAAAAGAATTTTAGTAGAAAAATTTGAAAAGAATAAATCCAAGCGATTGAATACTCAAGCCACTTGAGTATATGCTTTATTTAACAAACATGGCCTCGAAAAATTATACGATTCATTGGAAATCTTCGCAACAGACTTTAGAAAATTACAAAATTTAGTCCTCATATTGATATCCCTTACTCCTACAATATTTCTTTAAACAATCAATTCGAACTACCAATGCCTCCTTTTGAACTTGAACTGGTTTGCCCGTTCTTGATGGATTGAAGACCAAGCTCTTCTAATAATTTTATTGAGGACGCATCCAAACGCAAC
The DNA here is from genome assembly GCA_003550325.1 of Gigaspora rosea. Lineage (NCBI taxonomy): Eukaryota > Fungi > Glomeromycota > Glomeromycetes > Diversisporales > Gigasporaceae > Gigaspora > Gigaspora rosea. The sequence continues at coordinate 290,889 of QKWP01000088.1, read as the reverse complement.
GACAAGCCCTGATACTCCACCCCTCTTCATCCGAAATAATAATATTATCATTATTATTATTATTATTATTGGTATTATTGTCATTATTACTATTATTATTAACTTTGGTACGATAAAAACTTCGTTTCAAATTGCTTCGGGTGTATTTGTGTTTGCCCATTTTTATGAAAAGGAAGTTTACAACAAGAGGAAACAAAAAAAATTCTCAAGGTGTGAAATAGGGATGGGTACGGTTACGGTTATAGCCGTTTGTGACCGGCTATAGACGTAGCCGATTCTAGTCGGTCAGAGGGGCTTAGCTGACCGTAGCCGATCGAAAAACTTTTTGCGCGCCTGTGTGTTTGGGTGGGTGGCTCAATCAGGAGCCAGAAGCGGCAATTCCCCTGAAATTAGCAATAAAATTGCGCAGGGGTTGACGAACAGTGATTTATGTGGAGAGGTGGGTGGGGCGAATTTTGGCTGTTATTGTTGTTGCTTGTGAGTGGAGAGTGAGAGAGAGTCTGTTAACACAAACCAAAAAAGGAATTCCGATTTTGTAAATAAACTAAGTGCGTGAGATAAAAATTTAGGGTTAGGGCCTTAACGTTAGAGGCTATAGGGTTAGAATGATGCTTAATATAAGTAAAATTTCATTCCCGTCATTTTTAATTTAGTGATTGTACCCGGGTAGAACCTGCTATTGTGTGACATAGTAATTTATCCGGATATCCGGGTAATTTAATAGTAACCGGGTAGAGGTTTTCCCAACGGGTACAATCTCTATTTTAATTAGTGCACCAAGATCGATTTAAACATTAGTTTTTGCGTATTTTCGCTTTTTTCTTCTTTTAAGTAACATCTTTTACAGCTATTCTCATAAATTCTGGGACAACTGATAAACATTTGGCCGAAGTTAGTTCGTCCGAATTCGATAAGTTATTGATTTCGGGAAAAATAAGATTCAGTAACAAATAATATCAGATACGTAATTTAATAAGATCAGGTGATTAATATATATTACAATACAGCAATAAGACTAAATATCGACATGCATACTTGTCGCACTTGTAAGTCGTAAACTTTTAATTCCTATTCTTTGGCACGATCCATTTTCGCTCAAACGAAGCCTTACT
>QKWP01000088.1:258930-286667 GCA_003550325.1 Gigaspora rosea | reverse complement strand
ACAATACCGAAACTATTCTTGTATTCCGAATAACTTGTTTAAAGATACTTTGCCACATACTGCACATAGCCTCCATGTTTTTACATTGTCTATATTCTTGTTTTTTATTTGTGCTTAAATTTCTATCAAATACAACCAACTCAGTATAATGTTTATGACAAAGTTGATCACTAAGTTTTTATACTTGTGGGATCTAGTCTTGTCGAATGTTGTTGATACAGCTGGTCATCAAAATTGAGTTCTACCTTTAAACTTGGAGCAGCTTGACTCTTCATAGTTTTAGATAAAAGATTTGGCATCAGTTTGCGAAATTTTTGCCACATATTACACCTGGTCCTGTATTCTTGTGCGGTGAGCCCTTTGCCATCGTTACTAGTAAAAGTTACGGCTAAAAAAAAAATTATCGTAGGATCAGTAAGGATCATTGAAGCTGAAGTCTTGTTGAATATAAGCACAAAATTTCATACCACTATATTAAAAAAAAAACATGTGGCTTCGAAAAAGTATGTATCACTTTTTATTATTACATTAAACAAATTAACCAATCAGAGGGCAGATCTTCAATAATCACGTGGAAATAAATCAGCCCATATGGGCAGATACTATTAATCTCTATTAATGTGTATTGGACTTATATAAATTTCAAAAAATAGAGGGGAGGGGGTCATGTTAAACAAAGAATTAAATATGTCTGGCCTTATATTGAAACCTTGAATATTCTGCAATCAATTTGTCATTTGTCTTCGGATTATTTCGGTTATTAGCTGTTAGGCAAAAAAATTTTCGCCGACCACGCTCGTATTTCAGATTTATTTTCTACATTCGGGAAGTTATATTTTTAGAACCTTGTACTTATAAAAAAAACTAAATAATTTATAAATACCTACTTTCTGCGGCAATTCCGTGCTATTCTCAATACATTCCGTGTTTACAACCTAATTCCGTGATTTCTGCGGCATTCCGTGAAATGCAGAAAATCACCGTCCCTGGTAATACAAGCTCCTGGAGAGGAAATAGCCAATCGGAGAGTGCAAAGTTTGACTATTCCTGACTATTCCGGATCAGCCCGACGAAGAAACAAAACGCGAGAAAAAAACGAAATTAAAAATAACGTGATTTGTTTATTTTAATAAAGCGATTGTTTTGATCGCTCATCATGTGATAAGTCAAATTAAATTATAATTATGATCAATTGAATGGGTTCTTCTTCAAGCTTTTTCGCATTTTTTCAGCTTAAGGTCTACTGTTTCCGAAAGAAATGGTTATGATATTCCTTAAGTAAAAGCTTAATATCGGGATTGTTATAGTCTAATGGTTGTAACATCTGAGGAAGTCAACTAGTGTCCATTCACTGCCTGTTTGAATCCTAGTATCCGTTAGATTGTGATGTATTCTGATTCCAGCAGTTTCCGCTGCTTTTTTTTTGGGGGGACGTTATATCAGACACAGAATTTTTTAAATGCTGTGTCGGTATAACGTCCCCCTTTTTTTTTAATTTCTTTTTCGTGTTTCTTTAGAATCATTTCGTCATGAAAACTCTTAGTTTGAATTTTTGCGAACTCTTTGTCAGAAAATTATTCCTACGCGTAAGTATCTTATATGTCATCGTTACTAAAAAATTTATATTTTTCTAATTTGTTTTTTAATTTTTTTTTTATTCTTCTAATTGTCCATCTTAGAGTCGTCTTTTCATTCATCGTTGGTAACCTTTTTTTTACGTCGTTGGTGTCACACGGTCAGGATCGGTTCTCCGAAGGAAGTCGGGTCTCAGCAATCAGTCGGGGTAATCATGCGGATAAGATCAATTATGATTAATATGTAATTCGGTGATTATAATTGATTTAGGATCAAGTCACACAAGAAACGAGGTTTGAAAGTTAAGTATTGATTGATTGATTTATTGTATAATACGAAAAAAGTATAAGTTAATAACCATTGTATAATTAATTTGGAGTCCGGCACCAAGTATATAAGGGATATACAAGAAGAAAAAGTTAGTTAGTCACGGTCGTGCGAATCAAGGAGAAAACTACGACATATATTTACGAATTCGAATAAGGACGTGACTGTAAGTATAAATGGGTTGGTCACGACTCTTATGTGCGAGGAAGGGGCACATGAGGACAAGTCACTACAAAAGTTGAGACGAATTCAAATAAGGAAGATCGATGAACCAATTAGTGGACCCCCGGTAGGACCACGACAGAAGAACCTGGATAAGATCGTAAATCGAAAGAAATATATATCCTTTATACTTTTTAATATGAATTTGCGGAAAATACATACTAAGGGCAATCGACTTTGCATAGTCGGCTAAAGTTGATTTTTAAATTTCGACTTAATCGAGTCGCAAATTTAGGTCAACTACAAACACTAGAACAAACAGCAAGATCTAACGTATAGAAAAGCAAAAAAGAAAAAAATTTGAATTAAATACATTCGACCAAGATCATAAAGTTTTTTTACTACCGTATATGTGTATTACAAAACAGTGCCCTGGTTGGTTACAAATTGCGTCTTTACCATTTACGCGTACATATTAATATTCACGTGTCGGGTCGGTCCTTAAAATTTATCTAATCAAAAAATAATTCTTATTAAGCCCTTTGAGCCTTCGTGAATACAAGCTACTTTTTCCTACAGTAGGGATGGGAATATAAATTATACCACGGTATAATGTAATATATATTGTGATCCATCGATAAGAATTGTGAAAATTGTGATTTTGGTATCATCCGAATCGTTTCAGCGAGATGAATCGTACAAAGTCATGGAATGTTAACTAGTATGATTTATATAATTTAGTGAGCAATATATATATATATATATATATATTATAAATAAGCGTAAACCCGTTACAAAACAACGGGTAAGTGCATATAATAAATAATCATGAAAATAATCTGATTATATATTGAAACAATGTAATCTGTTAGCTTTGTTAGTAAATTTACGTCTTTAATTCTGTAATTGATCGCATGATCCGTATGTAAATTTTAATTTTTAAAATTTTGTTTCTTATTATATAGTTCATGTACGGAGTAAATTATGAATTTAGCATTTAATCCAAAAGCGCTGTAACGAAATGTTCAAGCAAAGGCAACTAATAATACACTAATGATATTGTTAATTGAATTTACGTGTAATAGTTTCTCCAAAATATCAAAAAATATAAAGTTCATGTTCATCGCAAGTGATAAAATTGACTAGAAAAAATGTCTCATATTTATAAATTATTTTTTATTATAAATCAAGTAAATAAAAACATATGTTTATCGCTAGTAATCATCCGATTTACTCTCTCACTTCCCACAATCCTTTCCAATCGAAACTGATCAAACTTTGAAAATATAACATTACATGATAAATTAGAATCTGAATCTGTTTCATTTTTCGCGGATATTAAAAAGTTTACAATTTCTGGATAGAATTGTGGGTGATCAGGTAATGCATAGAATAATATATGACGTGTACCTCGAATTTGGTATCTATATTTTTAATGAAATAATAGAAATGTCAATTTTACATAATTAAATTATTAAACTACTGTGTAATTTAAAATTCGTTAATTGTCACCTTCTAAAGAAATAGAATCGTTCAGTGTACAACATAATATTTCGTTTTCCATTAAGAAAATGTGATCGAGCTCTAGTCACGTCCGGTGCTGGAGTATATCTTAACATAAGAAAATTAAATAATTAGTATCATCAATGCTCATTTGACAATCCTACACAACGTTTAAACTTACTCGCATATACTAGTAAAATTATAATCATTATCTTCAAAATAATTTCTTATTCGTATAAAATCAAAATATGATGGAATGAATATTAATGTATATGGTAGTTTTGGATTTAATTTTTGAAGAGCGGGTAATGACTATATAGTAACAAAAGATTCATTTAGGTTATAAAGATATTTAAAATATAAGCAATATATTATGACTAAGGATGCTAATTAGTCCGTTTGATCCAGTTTAGTCCATTCCAAAAAGAACTGAACTAGTTAATTTCAGTATGAACCAAGTTTGGACTTAGTTGGAGACCAACCTCTCGAAGTTAGCCTTTCGTTCAACTTATGAACTAAACTTGGCATGAACTGGATTCACATGAAATAATTAACACTCCTAATGACGACAATGTGTGATTAATTAATACCTTTTCGATAAAATATTTGAATCGAGTATCATCTGCTTCAATCAGTGATGATTCAATTCGAGTAAAAATCTAGAGAAAAAATAAATTATATTTTATAAATAATAATAATAATAAATAGTAAATTTAATAAGAGAATTTTACCTGCTTAACTCGAGGAATCACGTCTACGATGGTACCTTCATATTTATCCTTGATTTTTAGTTTTCCAGCGAGATTGAGCATTTGCTTATTAAATAATGAGTTGATTTCAGGTGTTAAATATGAGGAAATAATAATAGTCTGACGATAATATTTGGCTCTACATAAATTTAAAAGATTATAAAGTAATTATAATCAAAAAGGATAAAATGTACGCCATCTACATGTACTAACTTGCCGTCAAGATACCAATTTTTTACGCGCGAAAAGTCACAGTTATGTGATTTTTTTGGGATTAAATTCAGATGATTGAATATATACTAAATAAAAAAGACATGAGAAATTGAGTAAACTTTTGTTTAATTAAATAATCAACATTTATATTTACACTAAATTTTACCTCAATATGATCCCAATTTTGCATGAGAAATATTTCACATTGATCCATTATTAATATTTCAATAGAAGAAAGAAAGTCGAAGTCATGTTTTTTTTCTCTACAATTAATTAAATGATTTGAATAATGATAATGCAATCAGGCATAAATATTAAACATTACATAATAAAATTTATAAAAGAGTTTACCCTTCATTTCCAATAATCATCCGTAATCCTAGCGGCGAGGCAAGAATAATGTCTGCGTTGTAAAATTCCGCATAAAATTTTATTGACTTTCTTGTGAACTTTATACCAATCCGAAACATATCATCAATATTGCCCTTGAAAGTTTCTAAAAAATCCGCTATAAAATATGGGTTTTAAACTTTAGTTTTAAGTTATATTCGCTACAATATTTGCAATCTTAGATATACAGAATATTCAACCTGGCTTGTTTAAATCAATTGTTTCTTCATCAGGAGAAATACCGTAAGAATCGAAAAATCGCTTGCGATTCTCCTTTGTTAAAACATAATAAAATAATATACATATTAATTACTTATTAACATACATTTCATCCAATTTCGTCTAAGAATAATTACCTGTTGCTCAGCTCCAGATAATTTTATGATTATTTCTGCTAAATTAAGAGCAGAATTACGGAATGGTAGTAGAATCAAAACTTTAGGTCGCGTGAAACCTTGATCGCGAAATTCCCTAAATAATGCATATATATAATATTATAATAATGAAAAGTGAAATTCTTTGAAAATTTAAAACATATAAAATAAACTACTTGCTCAATATCTTTGCCAGCAGAATGTGCGCGAGTAATTTTCGCATTATTCTTTAATACACAATTTCTAGTTCTTGAAGCATGATTAAATTTTATACAATCATTATTATATCATATTTTTAAATGAATTTTATTAATATTGCCTTATTTCCTTACTTAAAAATATGATTTAAAGCGTGTAAAGCGTATATTTGTCGTATTTCCTTTGAATTTTCCACGGATCGATTGGTGAATAAAACATCGAGAGATTTATTAAAATGATTAAAAAGATCAGTTTGTAACTCCGTGAAAATTGAATCGTTTCTTTCTTAAACATATAAAAGTATTATTATTATTGTTTTTACAAGCTTAAAACAAAAATAAATAAAGAAATAAATATAAAATTTACCATTCAACTTTTTCCAAGAACAAAGTAATTTCTCCTTGATCTGATGAAACATGAGACACCTTTTAGATAATTACTTTAAAAAATCTGACGTTAAAAACACTGGAAATTAAAATATTACCTTTAATTCGTCAACTTCATCTTTTAAGAATACATTTACTAGTTAGTTGCAAATAACATAACTTATAAGCAAACAATTATATAAATACGCAAACCTTCTTCATTATCAGAATCATTCGCATATGGGATGCCTTGCATTTGATCATTTATCGATTCATGTAAATTATCATTACTCATATCGTTATCCAAAAGCTATCAAAAGTTAGTGATAAAAAAATATTATATCGATATCGATATGATCCGAGATTTAAATCTAGCACAAAAAGATGTTGGCAGATCCTTGATTTTTGATTGGCTATACTGTGATTAAAATTTTTTGATTAATTACCTATCATATCAAAAACTTTGCCATAAATCAATAAAAGAAAGCTCAAGAAACACAAAAGAAAACTCTATAAAATAATAAAAAAAAAAAGCACTATAAAATAAAAAAGTACTGTAAATAACAAAAAAAAAATAATAAAAAAATCATAAAAACGAGTTTACTATATTTATCAAAATATCCAAAAATTTATATGATAAGCTCGAATTTTTCAAAACGGTTCCAACCTCTAATCATGATAAAAAAAAAAAAAAAATTGAAAAAACATATCATAAAATGACGAAAGAAACACCATAAAATGACACGATAAAAAAAGTGCAATATAGCAATACGCTACACCTAATCTGCAATGTCATTTTATCGATTTAATCCGATCACCAATAAAAACTTGGGGGAGACAGGTTAATTTTGAAAAACAAGCTTCTTTATCATATCATATATTGGCGGGCTTTTTAAAACTTAAATCAAATTTTAATTTACTAAGCATTACCATATAAAACTTTTAATATCAATCGTGAAAATTAGCATCCATATACAGTCATGTCCTCTAAATGTAGGACTTATAACAATTAAATACAGAGGCAACATTAGTCCCAAATACAGTACAATAAAGATTTTACTTTCTCTAAATGACGTTTTTCTATATGCAAGATTTTTAATAGTAAAATTTTTCAGTGGTCTGCGTTTAGCGTCTTTTATATATTCAATTTTCGAAATGCATCACCCAAGCTTTTATAATGCAAAAAATTTTTTTCAAAGATTCATAAAAATCGACTTGGCTGAATTGAGAAACAATTAATGAATCTCTGAGAACGAGTATATTTGCCGGCAAAACTATTCGGATTTTGATTTAGGATTAGGATTTGGGACGGATTTATTTGATTAGGAGATCTGAAACTTTGAAGTTGGGATTTGGAACTTGGAGTTGGGATTTGGAACTTGGGAGTTGGGATTTGGGACAATTTTAATATATGTTTGGGAATTTGGAAGGGATTTTGAGAGTTAAAGTTTGGGCGGACATGAGTAAACGAGACGTCCGTGATCATATGATCTGTTATTTGCACAAATAAGTAAATCGAGAAAATTGTCTTACCGACAAGGAATGTCATACTATTACCGACAAGTATTGTCTTACCGACAATGATTATATAAGCTTTTCCCATATTCATTTTTAAATTTAGAGTGAAAATTCTTCACATTACAGTATTACATCAATGATTTAATATTACGGATTAAATACGTATCAAGATATCTGCATATTAAATACTTTATATATATTAAGGAAAAAAAAAAAAATGGTGTTTCCAATTGTAGGTCGTCTAAACTATTCAGAGTATCAAGCCTTAATTATCGGTTTGATATTCTTAATTTTAGAAAGATTGTTAAGAGTGGTTACATTTTTTTTACCAAGTGTTATCGTAAAATGTCTGCAAACTGAAAGTCAAAGGTATTCAATGATTAATCCAAAGAAAAGCATCAATTGATAAGTTTTGGGTAAATGATGTAAATTTTAGGTTGTTCACACATGTCTACAAAGATGAAAGAACACCGGCCGTAAAGTTACTTCAACGTATTGATAATTTCAAAGAATTAATAAATTATTGGTAACTAATTTCATCATTAAATATCATTAAATAATTCTATGATTCTATTGATATCATTTTCCATTCATCTTTATATATTTAAAAATAAACAGGGGCTATCCGGTTGAAGAGCATATTATTAGAACTCAAGACAATTATATTTTGGGACTTCAACGTATTCCTCACGGAAAAACCATTCCTGATGATGACGAACCTATTCATGTACTTAACACACCTCATAATTATAACGATAATGAAGTGCAACAACAACACGAATCTATAGAATCTGTATTCAAAAGATGTGGTATTTCGTTAAATACAATTCGACATCATGACAGAGATCATGACGAATTATTTCAGAGTGATGATGATAGTCTAGATAAAAATTCTAATAGTGCTGAACTATCAAATATGACTGATACACAAAAATCTACTGATGACAATTTGTCAAAACGACATGCTACTTCTTCGATTCATTCTTCTAAATCTATTAATAGTAGAGAAACAAGCAGCGAACTAAACGAAAGACGTGAATATATTAAACCTGTTGTATTATTTTTTCATGGGTTAATGACTTGTAGCGAACTTTGGGCTTGTAATTATGAATATGAAAATAGATTATGTTGTTTACTGGCTGACGCTGGGTAAGTCAATAAATAAAACTTTCATTCCTACTAATTATATTTATTATTAATAATAGAATTAATTTCTTTTAATTAATTTCTTTTAATTATAAGTTATGATGTATGGTTTGGTAATTCTCGTGGAAACAAATATTCAATGAAACACATAAAACATGATCCAAACGGACGTAAATTCTGGGATTATTCAATGGATGAATTGGGTATTTATGATCTGCCAGATACCATTAATGTAAGTCTCAATTTAATTTGTCAAAAGTTCACGCATAAATTTTTTTATTTTATAATATTGTTAAAGCTCTTTATCACTTATTTTAAAGAAATGATTCTAAAATTTGTATTTATATAGTATATATTAGAAACAACAGGTGCACCATCTTTGTCGTATATTGGATTTTCTCAAGGAACTGCGCAATGTTTTGCGGCATTGTCAATAAATCCAAAGATCAACAATAAGATTAATTTATTTATTGCTCTGGCTCCGGCAACCAGCCCTAAAGGTGTGTCTATGATTTATATGTTTAAGTTATATGCATCAGATGATTGCTAAAAATAAATTTAATTAAACTTATATAATCTGTAATCCTAACTTACTCATAATCTTTTTTAATACTCATCTCTTCATAAATCACATTTCACATCAAACATTATTCTTCTCAATCAAATAGGTCTTGGTAATTCTATAGTAAATGCATTTATAAAAGCATCTCCAAATATAATCTATTTATTCTTTGGTCGTAAAGCAATATTATCAATGGTATTATTTTGGCAACGAATATTACCGCCTACTATTTTTACTAAAATAGTAGATTTTGCATTAAAATTTTTATTTGGATGGACTCGTGAAAATATTCATGAAACTCAAAAGGCTATTGGATATTATCATTTGTTTAGTTGTAGTAGTGTCAAAAGTGTTGTGGTATGTAATATACATGAGGATGAGTTAATAGAAATGACCAAATCTTTTTAAAACTTTGAAAAGTTTGATTAAATTTGACTAAGTTATTGTTGAGTTATTTTTATTCAAAGTTTTAAAAAATTTACTTGGAAAAAATTTGAAGCGTTTCTACTAACTCACCTTCATATATATGTATGATTTTGATTAAAAAGTTTTTCAAAGTATACTAATCTTTATGTATATAACAAATTTTAAGCACTGGTTCCAAATTATCAGAGCTCAAAGTTTTCAAATGTATGATGAATTACCCACATATTCATATACGACAACAGCATTTGGTAAATCTTGCCAGAAGTTTCCAACGCAGCAAATTACTACACCAATAGCAATATTTTATGGAGGTCGTGATAGTTTGGTAGATATAACTATGTTGCTAAAACAAATTCCTAAGCCGGTTCTTGTTAGAGAAATTGCGGAATACGAACACTTAGGTAAGACCTATCAAAAGCGATTTTAACAGAATGATAATCATAGTTGAAACTGACTAAAAAAACACAAATTTTTTTTAAAGATTTTATATGGGCATCGGATATAAATAATAAAATATTTCCAGTAATATTTTATTTATTACGTAAATACAATGTTATTTATGATAATGACCTCGTATATTCTTCCGATGAACCGTCTGATATCGAACAAAATTATAACATATTTGATTATGATGATTATGATAACGATAATCAGTCCAAGGATGACACTTACCAACAACCAGAAGTTATTCAACGTAGTACGAAGGTTGGTGAACACCACGATAATGAATCATTAGATAGAGAATCTCAATATGATCAAGAAGTTATTACTCAAAGTCAATTCCAAGAAGTTAGTGAACATAGAGAAGGATTTGATGATAAAAGTTATAATAGTAATGAAGTTGAACAAGGAAGTTCTGATGAGTCAGATCAGCTTACACGTGAAATAAGTTATCAAGAGGACTATTATGATGATGATGATGATACTGAGTATGCTAAGATTTAGTGATAAAATTGTGGTCATGAGTAATCTAAAAATGATTTATAAAATTATAAAATGAAATTTTTTCATTGTTTTTTCTTTCGATAATTTTATTTTGAATTGTATATGTCTTATTTTTCTTTTCAAAATATGAAATTTTATCGAGAAATATGACGCGTTCAAGTGTTTTATATATTTAGTAATAAAATCCTATAAAATATCGTTGAAATTTGTTAATTCATTAGCGTATGAGTAACTTTAGATATTTATGTTATTATACTATATATATATATTTATACATTATTAATAATAAAGAATATCCAAATTTGGGAGCCGGTTTTATTTTTTATATTTCGATATTAAAACCAGTTATGCTGAAGTGATGGTAGATCACGTGATCGGAAAGTACCGTATGTTACCGAAAAGCGAAGGAGTTGCTTCTATTCGAGTCAAATTTTATTAGTAGAACATAACAACTTTAGTCAAAACTTTGACTCCAAAATCTGGGGGGGGGGGTTGCTTTATTCGGTGGTTGCCTCTAATCGGTAACATACATCTGCGCCGCTACGCCGCGCAAGTCATGATCCACGTAGCGACATCCTGACAAAGAAATTGAAAATTATATGTAAACAGGGAGCAGCACAGGACAGATACAGGTAAGTTACTGTATCAACAATCAAAATGTCGAAGCAGAAGAAGAACGTATTTATACCACAGTCAAGGGAACAGATTCTCGCGGCATTGAAGTCGAACGACCGGAATTTCCTCGACCCACTCACCCACCCAGATCAAATGACTACGCGATTCTACCATTTTTCTACTCACACATTTTTTATTTTATTTTCGCACCCATTTCTCTACTTACAGTGGCTTGCTACGGCAGACAGGACACCATCGGCTGATCAATCCTACGGTGACTCCCAGTGCAAATTTCTCGGGATGTCATTGTCGTCTGGCCAATCACTCATTTTATGACCATCATACACTAAACGCCATTTAAAAACCATCTCCGGCCTAAAATAAGCCCAACATGAGATGTGTAATGCGATGTTTTTCGAAAATAAAAATATAACTTTAATAACATGCTATCAAATATTAAGAAATATTTATTTCTTTTTCTGTTAACTCACTTCAATTGATTTAAACCTTTGATATTTGATGTTGTAAACTACGGCTTATGACTGAGCAGAAAAGGTTTTTAAGAGCAGCCACACGACTTCGCTCCACATAAGTGTGTGAGAATCATTACGCTAAAAGAAGGAGTACGACGTACGAAGATCAAGACTAATATGGGTAACGACAATGGAATATGTAATAAAGAACAAGCAAAAATAGAAATTATAAAAATCAGATACGACAAACGGAAAATTCGCGCGACTCGCCCTGAGATAGAGAAACCACGTGATCTTATCATTTTCTCATTTGTTTCTTCACTCACAGCCGGCTTGCTTCTGCAGGCGGGGAATAACCCCATAGGCCACGATTGCTTTTCACGGGATGTCATTGCCGTTCTTGCTTCTGACAACTTTCATTAAAAATCACCTTCGGCCTAAATTATTCGCCGTAATACGAATGCTTTTCGTCATATATTTTGACGACAACCTGATTGACTAAACTTAAAATCTGATAGCCTTGACGACATTCATCGTCTTTTTATATCTCGGGTCAAGTACAAATAGCCATCAGATACGTATTACTATTCTGATTCGGATATTGTGCGACTATATTACATGATTACTGTCGCTAGTTGTTTAGTTGATTAATATAGACTAGTTAGTTGACAACTAACGATTAATCGTAATCGAACTAGTTGATAATAAATCGATTAGTTGATTAAAAATTTTTTGAATCGGTTAGTTGAAAAGTTGTCAACTATTCGATTTTTCAGCTAACGATTTGGAACACTACAAAGTGGCTAAGGTGCCCCATTCCAAACATGATTTAACCGTTCTACTCATGCACAAAATCACACGAAGAATATACGAGAAAATTTGGTTACCACGGTGCCAAGCCCGTCTGAAACTACCCGCCCAGGGGTCTCAATCCGATGTGCAAAACAGCAAGATGGCCTCCTCATCCATAGCAGAGTTACATTGCAAGCAGACACACAAATGCAATGTACAAATAAAGCTAACAAAATGGCAGTATCTCTTTATGAGATATAACACCTCACCAGACTTTATAAATACAATCGTAAACTAGATGGGGGATTTGACCCTACTTAGCAAAGTATGGGTCATGGGTAAACTAGCCCAAGTTTCAGTTTTTAAATAGAAATATATAGCATATAGTATAGTATAACCTATAAATGGGGGACCGTTAAAGCCAGGTACCTTTATATGTTTTTTATTATTTAATTAAAATTAGGGTAAAGGTTAGTTAGGAGGTAGTGTTAGGGTTGTCTTATAGGTAAAATTGCCTCCCCGACATTTTTTATTAATGCTTCGAGACAGGTTAGACACTCGTTTCTTGTATTTTTGGTGTTTTTCACTTTTTTCTTTGTTTTTGTCTCGTCGGTGATGATCAAAATTTTACAATTTGATTGGCTATCAATCACATAATGGTGCCTGATTCCTATAAATGTATCCATATATTGAGAGGCCAAATTAAGATACTTCATGAACTTGTGGCACTGCATTCCGGAATAGGCAGGATGCTACTACCAATGGGTGTGACAAGTATGTTGATACCATCTTCCAAGTGGGAGTCGAACAAGCCGGTGCCTCCCTCGCTTTGGGCAGGTAATGCTGTCGGGGTAGTCATTCTAACTATGGTAACGGTCAATTCGGGAACTGAAACACCACGACTCAGGACATTGCAGGGGTTCAATGGTAATGTCCTGACTCCAAGTGTTGGCTACGGTCATAGCGTAAAAATGTACTGAATGGCTAGCCGGTAAAAATGAACGGCAGGAGGGGATAAGTAAAAAAAAAAAAAAAAATTGCATCCATATATTACTTAATAAAGAAACTGAGGCAAGACCTCGCTTTTTTTTTTTTTATTATAAAAATGAAAAATAATTTTAAATAGGGTTCCAAACTTTTTATTCTTTTTTGTTTTTTTTTGCTATATTTAATTAATAATTTTAGAAACTGATCTTTTAAAGCTGCTTTTAATTATTGTCGCAGATCATAATTTAAAATGAAATCTACATTTTCTACTTAACTTCTAAAACCCATTAATACTTGTTTATTATAATTTTTTTTTAAAACAAACCTAACCCTAAACTCCTAGCCCTAAAAAATGCACCCCGAAAAAATTTAGTTTTCGAGGTTTTATATTATAATTTTATAATCTGCCACAATAAATGTCTGCAGACTATACCAAATTGAATACGCCTGGTATTACACAAATCCAGCCAAGTCAAACTAAACGTCAACCTGACATGCTAGATGACCCGTGGTGTGACTCATCCCAGGTAACTTATAGCCCACCCGTCGCGTGACCCACCCGATTTCCAGGGTGGTTCCACTCAAATTTTACCCCGAGGGTGATTTTTTAGACGGGTCATATCACTACTTTGGGCTCGCTATAATTCGCTATAATTCTCATACCTCCATTATCAAATATACTAGTAACGGTTGGGACTAAAACTGAACGCAGTTGCCCACGCTCTCCATACAACATTTACACGAGCCAAACGCTAGAAATTGTTAAGCATAAACGTAGGAATCACATTGCCACAAATATTTTTTAAATATTTACTAAGAAATTGTGGCTTAGTTTAAATCTTCAAAACTTTCAAGTAGATTAAAAATCTTTGAATATAGTTTAAATTTATCCTGCTTATATCGCTAAAAATATTATTTGAAAAACTTCACTGTTCTATTAAAAATTTATCAAAGAAAATTAGGAATGACATCTAATTCGGATAATTCTTATGTAGAAATTCCAGTCGAGGAGGATCCAGGTGAAATTAAAAAAATTTTGGATCCAGTCGAGGAGGATCCAGGTGAAATTAAGAAAACTTTGGATCCAGTCAAGGAGAATCCAGGTGAAATCAAGAAAATTTTGGAAATAGTTTGCTCGCCTAATTTGAAACATGTGGCTACATTGCACGAAGATAGCAATATAAGTCTTTGGTCTATTGTTAATCAAGAGGAGGCATTTTTAATGAAAGTGGAGGTATTTTTAATGAAAGTGAAGAATATTGGCAATATTTACATTAAAGAAAATGATGAAAAAATATTTGCGGTTTCGGATAATAAATATGTTTCAATAAGTCTTGATAGAGTCATTCCTTATAATTTTAGTAAGTTATGCATAAATTTAATATTATTGCTACGTTAATAAATTCAATTACACTAAATGTATTTTATGCACATTTTTCAAGAAATTTTCGATTTTGAAAATGAAAAGGAGGTATTGTAGTGGAATAAAAATAGTTACTTCGAATCTTAGTTTTTTTTATANTCTTGTGTTATGAAAAATTTCACATGTGTAATTTTACTTCGTTACATTAAACGCGACTATGCTTCGAATTTAGGTACTTTAAAGTATAAGATAACTATTAAATTACTGTGAAGTACCCTGATTGGTACTGTGAATCTTTATCCGTACTTTGAATATTGAGAACTTTGTAGTACTTTTATGGTACTTCAAAGTAGTGTAGTGGAATAAAAATAGTTACTTCGAATCTTAGTTTTTTTTTATATAAGTTATAGATAATATTAGTTTTTTTTATATAAGTTATAGATAATATTATTTTTTTATATATATTATTTTTATATTGTTTTAGTTTATTATTTTATTTATATGTTATCACGCGCTAGTATACCCTTAAATAAGTAAGATCATTAATCTTACGTTAGGAACAATTAGTTATACCAAAAGGGGAATTCCATGTGGCGAAGAAAAGCGCAGTGCATTTAATTTCGCGTTGACGCTAAATTTTTCGCGTTAACGCTGAAATTATAGCGTTGACGCTAAATTTTCCGCGTAGACGCTAAATTATTAGCGTAAACGCTAAATTTATAGCGTCGACGCTAAGGAAAATTAAAATGTATAAAAAGACCTTCGAAAATTTTAATAAAGCATAAGTTCCACGCCCACTCTTAAATAATTTCACAATAAAAAGTAATATACTTATCTTTTGGGAATTCGACTTGTAACTTTAAAAATCCATTCGTAACTCAATTCGACGGACTGAATTGACTTGTAACCTCGAAGCGGTATTTTTAAGACTCGAATTTCGGTGTCACCTGCCTTCGTAAATCCCTGGAACTTGTCACGTGATAATATAAAGAAATACCCGACCTCTGGTAGAAACCCCTCTATTGATAGTAACTTACCGGATTATCGCCTTCTTTAGCATCGCCAGCCTCAGACAGCCCTTTCGTAATCACTTATTTCTCGATAACCTAATTTCCGGAATATTTAAAAATTCCTAAATCGTCTCGGCATAGGAGTCACCTGATTAACTACCGATCACCTGATATCCCTATCGATCACCCGATTGCCCTTTAAACATATCAATTACCCGTAGTATAGTATTATTATAATACTTATATTGATATCAATTTATTGATATCCCCCATATTAGCATACCAGCATCTGCGTTCATACTTTATTGTGGTGATTTAGTAATAGAGCATCTCTTCGCTCTCCACGTATTGCATAATTAGCCTCGTGACCTACCCATTTCATCCTTAAAATTACCTCCTCGTAATCGGTTGGAGCTTTAAATTGGCACTATTGTCTATATTGTTTTACCGCTCTCCCAATTCAACCGTTACAGTATCATTAACCTTCCCAGATTGGCAAAATGAAATTGACTACTTTTCTTTTATTGATGATGGAAATATTGTAATGGTCAATACCAAGTATTACAGAGCGTATGTTTTTTCAAGTAAAAATGATATTTGGGTTTGTGAATCAATGATTGAGTTGAAATATTTTAGTCAAATTTATATTACTCCTAAAGGCAAATCGATCATATTTAATGATAAGATTTATGAGATAACAATGTGGGATATTGAAACAATATCGGTTAAAACTCATATTTTAATGGATTGGGATTATGCACTTGAATCTATTGAAATTAGTGATGACGAAGAATTATTATTAGTATGTGCGAAAAATGAGAAAAATGAGGAAAATACGGAAACGCGTTTATACGTTTTTTTCACGAATTCACTTACAGAAGCTGGGATGAACATATCATCATGTAAGTTTCCATATTAAAATAATAACGGTTCATTTAGTAAATATTTGTATTACTTTCTTTTATTTTAGTTACAACAACAAAATTGAGAATAGATAGATTTCACTTGATCGCTTCTAAAAAAGGAGAAAGACTATTATGCATTTCAAACGATCAATATTATTTAATGGATCCTTATAACCTCACAAATTTTATTGATGCAAGTAAGCTAAAAAATATTGAAAAAAACCAAATTCAAGAACCATATATAATTCGATCAGATAAAATTATTTATACGATTGACCAAAATGTGCTAATTAAAGAACTAGTGCCCAACAATTGGGTCAAATACTTACGAAAAGACCTGAATGACACAAGTAGCATTACAACTCTGCCTGAAAAGACAATTGACATTATAACTAAAATTTTAAAAGATGTTGTCAAAAAAGAAACAGATGCCGACAATGTTGTCAGAAAAGAAACAGATGCTGACAATGTTGTCCGAAAAGAAACAGATGCTGACAATGTTGCCAGAAAAGAAACAGATGCTGATAATGTTGACAGAAAAGAAATTCAAGGAGAATTTTTAACATGGGGATTGGAATTAGAAAAGAAATCAGTCAGACTTACAGTAGTTGATTTGAACAATGATAAAAAACATCTAGATATTCTTCCATCATTTTATCAAAATGGAGATGATTTTATACTATATTATAAAATTCTTGAAAACGATGATTTTGTTACGATTACACGTATTGGTGTAATTATTTGGACTTATAAACTTTCCAAAGACATTAAGACGCATTATTATTGGGCTTTTTCAGATTTTAAATCGAGTCATTTAGAGAATTTTGAACTTGCATCGACAAAGGTTGAGGATTTATTGTAAGATTTTAAGGAATGGACTGAATGGATTTCAAAAAGAATTCTTCCTGCTTCAAGTTATAGAACAATCTATAAAAATTTAGATATTACATTTGGCATTGGCGAAGAAAAAACACAGATTTTCAAAGAGTTTTTGAAAAATAATATCGATGAAGAATTTTATTTAACTTGCTATGGAAGTATTCTCATGAATACACTTATTAAATTTAAGGATGATAAATGGATTCGATCTTTAGGTAACAGTTGTATAGAAAAGTGCTTGCAGGATGATAATCATCTAATTTCTAAAATTTCTTTATTAAGTATTATTTTTGAAAACTTTGGTAAATTATCAATAAATCATCCTGCATTTATAGCAAATATTTTATCCAAGATAGGATTTGTAGTTCCTTCTATTAGAATGAATCTGAATTCTACTTCTTTACATCTTTCTAGTTATGGAAACTACTATCATTTATCTAAAACATCATTTTGTGATATATTAATTTCTAATTTTTGGAATTTTTGGATTAGTTTTCAAAATAAATCCTTAAATTTAAAAATTAAAATTATGCTTACAAATTTCAAACCCGTATTGAAAACTGTAGTCAAAATTGTACTCAAAAATATGAACAATTTATGCATAAAAGATCTTATCTTCCAATTGTAATTTTATTAGTTATATTTACTTTTATATTTGGTTTTGTTATTATTATTATTATTATTGTTGTTGCTTTTTTTGAATTTTTAATCTTTGCTTTAGTTTTGTTAATTTCTTTATTAATTGTAAAACCAATTGAAGAATTTTATTATACTTATTTTGCAAGACAGCATAGTTCAATAATACTTGCAATTCCTTTACCAAACTTTACTTCTTATCCAAAAAATTATTCGACTTTGCAAGAATTATTGTTACCTAGTCATAATCCTTTTACACATTCAAATAAGCTTGAAATGGTAACTGAAGAATTTTATAGATATTTAAATGGAGAGGCATTACTCGAATTCAAATGGAATACTTATGGAAGAAAATATTATTTAGCAATATTGGCAATTTATACACTTTTTCTTGGTTGTTTTATTATTGTTTCCATTTTAATTAATAGTATTTCTTGGTTTTCTCAAAAAATCTTCATAATCATCATTATTATTCTTGGATTCTGGCATCTAATTTTTGAAATTCGTCAAATGATTTCTTCAATATATTTTACAAGTATTTGGAATTATTTTGGTACCTATTTTTTTTATTAATATTTATTAAGATGTGTTTATACTCACTTATTATTTAATAGATCTTGCTGCTATAAATTCTACTATTTCAACTTCGATTTTTTGGTTAAAAAATGGTTCTGTTCCAACTTGGGCTATTACATTTTCGACTTTATTTCTTGAAATAAAATTTATTCTTTTACTTCGTCCTATGAAGTTTTTTTGGGATTTATCTTGCTATAATTATGAATACTATGGACAAAGTATTATCTTTTTTAATAATATTTGGACTTTTTATACTTGCGTTTGCAAACTCATTACATCTCTTGTTACGATCGGAGTCTGAGATATCTCAAGGTATTTTAAACAACAATTTAGCTATTAATTTTATTATAGTTAACAAGCTATTTAATTATTCATTTTCTTTTTAGATTCTAATATAAATATGTTTACACAATTTGGTTCTGCACTTATTGCATCATATTATATGATGATTACAGGTAAATTATTATTGTTTATTGCTGCAAATCATAGTGAAATCAGATAATTGTGAAATTTTGGGTCTCTATTTGAAATTATAAGCCCTACCAAAATTCATCTATACTTTTTTTACTAATAATTCTAAACCCAAACCCTAACTTAACTATAAAAAAAAGCTAACAAAAAATGCCAAAAAAAAATAAAAATAAAAAAAAATTAAAAATCAGACATAAAATAGATTCAAATTTCACAATGATCTGCCACATTTATTATTATTATTATTTGATTTAAAATATCATTTTTCTATTTTATTAGGAGATTCTACTCCTATTTCATTATGGATTTCAAGTGAAAATGTCATGATAATGTTTTTAATGATTATAGTTTCATTTTTCATGCTCATTTATTTGTTGAATCTATTCATTGGAATTCTTAGTAATTTAATCAGTAATGAGAATAATGAAATTGCTTATTTAGTTATAAAAAGCGAGGTATTTTCTTAAGAAAATTTCTATTTGTGCCCTATAGGGCATGGTACCTGGATAAGAAAAAAAATATAAACAAATAAGCTTTATAGTTAAAGGCGTATTTATACTGTATGTAAAATTAAATACTGGACATTTTTACTTAAGAGAACTACATTAGTTTTCTTAATGATATTTGAGGTTTTCGGTGGGGTTTACACCAGGTGTCATACCCATAGAGCAGGGTTGGGCAATCAGACAAGTGAGTTGTCCGATGAAATTTAAATTCCTAAAATTATCCGTAATTTCTTTTAGGTAAGAAACCTCTGTTCAGAGTCAAGTAACATACTGCCAATTTTTACGCTATATATGTTAATAGTCAGTGGATATCAGACAAATTTATATGTCAAGTGTCCGGTAAAATCCATCGGACATAGATGCTGCTCAACCCTGCCATAGAGTATAGGAATCCTTTTTTAATATTGTTTCAATTAAAGGATTTTTTAACCAATAACTTATTTATATTATAGTTTATTGAAGAAATAGAGTTACTTTATATGCTTCCTCATCAGCGAAGAAAAGAAAATTGGTTTCCATTTATTATGTAAGTTATTTGATCATATACAAAAACAAAACTTTATTCCTATTACTTATATATTTTAATATTTATATGAAAAGTTTCTATGAATGCCATATAAACAAACTTCGTGCACATATAAAAGATAACTGGTCAGGTTATCAAAAGCCTTATTTTTCAAAGAATCTTAAAGAAGTTCTTCAACTTGATGAGGATGTACAAATTGAGGAGGAAGAGATTAAGGGTCTAAAAGGATCAATTAAATATGAAAACAAATACAGTCAAACCTCGTTATAGTCACTCTTGATATAGTCACAACCTTGATATAATCACAACCTTGATATAATCACACTTAGGGATGTAATTATACGGTATAATATATTTTTGGTATAATAACCGGTTATTATACGGTATAATAACGGTATAATAACGGTATAATAACGGATAATAACACATGATTTAAATCAGAATTTATTTTCATATAATATTATTAGATTTTACATTTAATTGGCTGTCAAAACTATTACATTCATTTCAAATCCATTATCAAAAAATTCATCGTTATCACTGTTATCACAATTAGTTTCCTTAAAATTTGTCTCTTTATCAGTTCTAGTATCTTATTTACTACATATTAGCTTCTATAAGAGATCATTAGGTTCTTTAAATTATTAGCAGTTAGTATTATTAATTAATAAAATTAAGTTTTATTGGTTAATTTATATTATACCAATATTATACCAATTATACCAAAAATTGATGGTATAATAACGGTTATTATACGGTATATTAACCAATGTTATTATACCATATAATATTTTTTACAACCCTAATCACACTATGTTTAAGCTCTGACTATTATAAGCTATATAAATTTGACCTTTATATAGTCACAACTTTTTATAATCATTGGATTCTTGTTTCCTGAGCTGTGATTATATTGAGGTTTGACTGTAAGTAAATAATATTTCTGGTTGAAAATCGAATAGATCCAGTATTAGTAATTTGACTAAAGTTTGGCTATAATAATTTCAATATTTTTATTTTAATAAACATTTATTTTTAAACACGAATAAAACATATAAGATTTAAAATATAAAGTTATTTGTCAATTTTCAATTTATACGTATCAATTATTGTACGGCAATGTTGTTACTGCCATACCAAAATTTTGATCGTATTTGTACGGCTGAGTTTTAAAATTCTTATTAGACAGAGCCGATATTATGTCTAACAAGAATTTTATAAAATTCAACCGTACAAATACGTATGATCAAAATTTCAAAATTTTGGTGCGGCAGACGTTAATTATTAATTTGCAAAACAATGCAATTAAACTTTCCATTATGTATATTATCCGTTGACGTGTCATTTTTTAATTTTCACCGATTGAAAAATGATCTGGGTCAATTCTTAATGCAGGTCATGAGACAAATTGTAACTATAATGAGAAATAAAGATAATAAATTTAAATAGCTCTTTTATTGTCATGCACATTATTTTTCTTATTTATTATATACATGAATCGATCGTTTTTTGCTGTGTATTACATATTTTCTTTTTCAATATTTATGAATTTAAAAGGATATAATTTCATGACTCGTGAGACTAGGGATGTTACGGTCCGTCCTGGTCTGGTCTTTATTCAGAAGAACGATCCAGGTCATGGATCATAAACCGGACCAAGGTTCATGAACTGGTTCGATAAACGTCTTTATTTTTGAATTATTAATAATTTAATAAATATACTTCCCAAAAAAACTTTTAAACAAACTACTAAAGAGCAAAAACTTGTGAAGATTATATTTGTAGAAAATCCAGAAAATTTAGAGATTATTTATGCTAATTGTAACCAAACTGGTCTTTGCAAATATTCTGACTTGTTTGAAAAAATTGGATTATTATGTATAAACTTTCTATATACAGGACTCTTGTTATTTGTTTAAAATTAAATCATTATTTTGAAATAAAGAACTTGAGAAAAATCATCAGATTTGATAGTCTTTTTTTTCACACAGAATATGACATCGGCCTAATTTAAATTTAATAACTTGCGATAGTAATTCATTAATTTCTTTGTTGAAATTTTAATTGTACTTTTTATAAGTAGCATTAGAATATTTTTCTATTAACGCTTCTAAAATACTATATAATTGTGTCTTTAATTTATTGTTGCGATCCAAAATATAAGGCATTTTAAATTGTTATACGGGTGTATTTAATTAAAATCATTGTCCAACTTTCTTTTTATTTATTTTTCTTGAAGTTTTTTTTTATTTATTTATTTAGATTGAATTACAAAGGCAAGAAAAGCGTTTCATAATACACATTAAACAATAAAAAAAAAACTAGCATTAAACAACAAAATTTAACGTTGTAGCGGAGAAATAGTATGTTCAAATTTATAATTTTTCAAATTTCATATGCATGAGAATATTTCGGAATATCTTAAAGAGTTTTCGGATTATTTCAGAGTTGCTTAAAATTTTGGCTCGCATTATAGTTGCTCGCTTGCATTATAAACATATATAAAAAATTATGTTTTCGGATTATTTCAGAGTTGCTTAAAATTTTGGCTCGCATTATAGTTACTCGCTTGCATTATAAACATATTATGCTTTCAATTTTTTGAATTTTATTATAATTTTACTTTTTATTTTGCCAATTTAATAATAACATACCGTACTTTATTTTCATATTTAGATTTTGCCAATTACATTTTATAACTTATAATCTTACAAACATATTAAAATATTATATTTTGCCTTATATAACGATAATATACGTACGTACTATTTTAATAAAATCCCTATATCAATATAGATGATTGATCATGTGGCGGCTGCGCCGCCGAATTTTAACCAACTAATATCATTAGATTTGTAGATAGTATATTGGTATATGACACAGTCGAGATTGTTTATAGTCAACTTAAATTTATTAAATTGACTAAACTGATGTTTAAAAATCAGATTAGTGTTATACCCAAATCGACTATTCATAGTATAAACCATATTTATAATGGGCTTGTTTTAAGCTAACCTTACATTTAATGTTTTGGCCTCACTTTGCTCGGCAGTTTTAAGCTAGCCTTACATTTTTATGTTTTGGCCTCGCTTCGCTCAGCAGTTTTAAGCAAACCTTACATTTTTATGTTTTGGTCTCGCTTCGCTCAGCAGTTTTAAGCAAACCTTACATTTTTATGTTTTGGCCTCGCTTCACTTGGCAGTTTTAAGCTAACCTTACATTTTTATGTTTTGGCCTCGCTTCGCTCGGCAGTTTTAAGCTAACCTTACATTTTGATGTTTTGGCCTCACTTCGCTCGGCAGTTTTAAGCTAACCTTACATTTTTATGTTTTGGCCTCGCTTTGCTCGGCAGTTTTAAGCTAACCTTACATTTTTATGTTTTGGTCTCGCTTAACTCAGCAGATTTAAACATTATATAATATTAGTTTTTTTGTCATGCCTCTGACACTGGAATTTTTTATTGTCAAGATTTTCATCAAGAGTTAGGAAACAAATCTTTTTTGAAATTATTTGCTATTTCGGTAACACTGTATGTAGTTTAAAGTTGCAATAGAATTTCATAATTTTCACTTAGATATATAAGAAAATTCTTATATTTTAAATTATTTTTTTAATTTTAATTATTTTTTATTTTATATTTGCTGTATAACCATGATATAACGCATAGAATTATTTTGAATTTCAGCCTGAATTAAGCTTAATTTAGCCTGAAATTCGTAATACACCCTTCACGGTTATATGGCATTTTGTATTTTTTTTTAATTTTTATGTTCATGTTCATTTTACCGGGGACATCAAAGGGATGTTAGTCGAAAAATTAACTTCGAACAGCCTTAGTGAAATAGACTCAGTGAAATGAACTTGTCAGTAAATATGATTGTCGGTGAGTTGATCTGATCTTGTGATTTATAAGAAATAAACAGGTGCGAAACAGGAATTAATATGGCGATAATGTATCAGTGATTGTTTACATAAATTTGGGATCTTCCTGTGGAAACTGGTTTACCATTGTTAACCTGTAAAATATCACAAAAACGGACATAACGTTTGAACCAGTGATCCAAATTCGATGAAACAAGCACCATTTGACTCAGCGCGATGAGACGGTTCGAATAAGCTATAGTACGTCCCTGTACGACCTCTGGTTGCCAAGAAAGGAGTTGTCAAATATTTACTCCTATACTTATTAATAGACCAACGATCTGATTGGCTAGGCGATTGCTGCGGACAAAAATCGTAGATCTGACATATCTAAAAGATTTCATATTTATAGCTTATATTCTAGATATTTTATTTATTACATATATATTATTTATTACATATATTATATTTATACTAGTTATACTATATATTTTATTAATAATAGTTATAGTATATATTACACATGTAAAAGATATTGACCGTTACATTTGTAAAATTTCAAAAAGTATAAAAGCAGCCGATGTGGACCTCAAGTTCAACATCGAGTCTTCATACTCTTTCAATAATAAAAACAACCATTAACTACACAAATCAAGCAGTTATTAGTATCCTCATATACTTTTAATTGTAGATTGTAGCCTCTTTCATAATTGCAAATTGCCTTAAATCTTCTTTGTTAAGTTTTCTTAAAAACGCCATACTGACTTAGATATACCACAGTAACAAAGTTTGAAGTTACACAAAGTGTTCACTGTCTAAGATCACTCTAGTTACCTAATATCTTTGAAGAAGTGGATATAGGATAACACTATGTATAATGATAATCAAACAATCAGCAATAGACAAATTCTTTCAAATTCTTTGCTACGGCTTTCGCTATTTCTTTGAAGATCAGTGATTATCAATTCATCAACCCAGTAAAAAAATCTGATAAAAACAAATAAAAAAAAGATAACAACGCTCATTGCTATAAATAAATATAGGATAAAATATCCATAAAATCAACAAAAATACATGTTTCAATATGTAGGGCTTTCTTATATGGTTTGTGTAACCCACAGATGGCAAATATTGTTATGTGATTGGTTGTAAAAAATCTAGTGACCAATCACATGATAGTATTTGTCCATCTGTGGGTTACAAAAACCACATGAGAAAGCCTACCCTTAACAATTTGAAAGTTTTTTTCTTTCGCTACTAGTACATGTACATGTACATGTACATGTGCTAGTAAATGTACATACTAGCAGTGTTGTCACTTGGATGCTTTTTGGACATTTTGGATATTTTTTCAAATTAAAATTACTTAAAATTTTATTAAGATAATCTATTTTAATTTTTTTACCAATGAGTCCAGCACCTAAAAAAATATATAATTATATATTTTTTTAAATTACTTTATTGATTAGTTAAACATGGGACATAGGCTTGGATGATTTTGGATAATCTTGGACGTTGGACAAAAAATATAGTATGGACACATCCAAGTGACAACACTGCATACTAGTAACATGTAACATGTAACATGTAACATGTAACATGTAATATGTAACATGTAATATGTAACATGTATATAATAACGGTAAAAGCAAATTTCCTTGTTTGATTATTGCGAGAAAATAATTTCAATGATCAAATGCATGAGCATAGCACAAATTACTGTAAGTAGTAGAATTACCAACCGTTTATAGTAAAGGCTACTTACACCACATGACAAACTCATTATACAGCTTAACCATTTTTGGTAAACTTGATTAGGCAAAATTGAATATCTTTAATTATTAAAATTATGCGCATTGCACATCACGCATCCACTTATTTGCGTGGTTAATACAAGCTCCTGAATAGAAAATAGCCAATCAGAGAGTGCAAATTTTGACTGTTCAGAATCAGTCTGATGAAAAATTTGAACACGTGTAATATGCAAAAACTAATATTTAAATTGATCTTGGTGCACTAATTAAAAATGATAGTATTAACTGAAGTACCTCTTGAAAATCGAGGCTAACAGAGCAACTATCGACAGGGAGTCACATGAGCACAGAGACACGAACTGTGCAGTGGTTTATCATAGTTGTTAGTATTTATACAAGCGAGAAGGTTTATGTCTATAGTAATTTGGCAATTCAAAAGAGTGTGTTATGGTTTTTAGAATTTTCAAATTTATGTGTGAAATTTGCATATGCACTTCAGAATTTGGTTGTGGAAATTTAAAATTTGTTGTGGTTCGCAGACTCTGCAACCCAATTTCAGACACTGCTACAAAGTGGAGTGAATATCGCCCATATATATAAGAAACTATCTACTAATAAACACATGTGGCATTTGTGTCTCAAGTGTCCAATCTACCATTTATGCCACTTCAACCACATTAGTTTCTTATGCCATAATTGCAACATGCGACACATCTGTCACATATGGCACATCAGATATATAAGGCACATCTGGCACATTAGGTACATTCGGCGCATGAGGCACAGTAGTTTTGTAACACAGTTATGATTTATGGCAGGGCACGATATACAAGGGTAACAATCTCCTCCACTTAATTTTATGCTTCCACGCATAAATATAAGTTGTTGCAGGTTTTAAGGCATCTTTTTTATCTTGTTCAGCTGCGAGTTCCACCAACGCCATTCAAATTATCATCAGGGATATTTTCATATGCTTTATCCCTTTTTACTCCAATTCAGTCTTGATAACTACATCCAACCCTAACCACTCCTTTATCTTCTTCTGTGTCATTTGTATTAGCAAACTTTCAAAATTCTTCAACCTCCTCATCTGCATTTCACATACAAGGTACAAGGCTTTCCCTTCAAGAAGTCTTTTTATTTTCGTATTCTTTTCTTCACATTTATCATTATTTCTAGCTAATGTATATCGGTTTTCTTCTTCCGCTACTTCATCGTTTCTATCAGCTAACTTTCAATCAATAATTTTGCATTTATCTCTTTTGACTTCAATTCTGTCCGCTTCATTTTTTTTTTGCCAATTCCGTTATAATTTCCAATCTTGCACTTTTTAGTAGCACCACTTGACTCAGTGAACTTCCAGTAATTTAACACCATTTTGACCCAGAACTTCTTCTCATTCCTTTTGAATTTCTCAGCTATTAGGGGAGCGCCAGAAATCACCTGATTAGGGTTTCACTAAGTAGCTGACCCCCTTACCCCCACCTGATAATTTTTCTAAGCATTTGATTGGTTAAAATTTAATAATATATATATATATATTAAAAATTGGATAACTTTTGATCTACTGGTCTGTTTTGGACGATTCAACCACCAAAATGTTAGTCTCAGTGAGACGATTCTAACAAGCCCAAAATCATCAAAATCCAATCACAGGATCCCAAGATCATTCAACTTTTGTGTAATTTTAATAGTAATTTTTAAAATTACTAAGTAAATTTATTTTTTATATTCAGACTTTTTAGTCAAGTCTGAGTCTGGTCTGGGTCCAGTCCGAAGTCTGCAGACTGGTCTGAGTCTGAATATATTTATATGTATTTTTTGGTGCTGAACAAGTTTACTTAGTGCATTTTGTTAGAATAAATTAGTAAAATTTTATGAATCATAAGTTTTTATAGAATTTTATTAATAAAATTCTATAAAATCTTAT
>QKWP01000088.1:227827-257364 GCA_003550325.1 Gigaspora rosea | reverse complement strand
TTTTATTAATAAAATTCTATAAAATCTTATGATTCATAAAATTTTACTAATTTATTCTAACAAAATGCACTAAGTAAACTTTTTCAGTGCCAAAAAATACATATAATTATATTTGGACTTAGACCAGTCTGCAGATTTCGGACCAGACCCGGCCGGACTCATAGCTGAGTCTGGTTTGAAGTCTAAAATTAGTAAAATTTAGAGTCTGAGTCTGGTCTGATCCCGGACCAGACCCGAACCAGACCTAGGAGCACTAGTCTCAATGAGATGAATCGAATGGTACCAAAATATTTTGATTCTGATCGATATGGCACATGGTATTCATCATAGAGCTTAGGTGCACAAAATTAGACATATCTAATTATTAATTGTTTATAGAATACAAATCTTTGTTTATCTTAGGATCCTGTGATTAGAATTTAGTGGTTTTAGGCTTGTTAGAATCGTCTCACTAAGGTGAACATTTTGGTAGTTAAATCATCAAAAATGACTGGTGGATCAAAAGTTATTCAATATTAAAAATTATATATATATAATAATATATATAAATATATATTTATATATATTATATATATTATATTATATATAGGACCTGATAATTGTTCTACCCCCACCTACCTAAAAAATCAGGTGATAAATGGCGCTCCCCTTACTGGTATGTCTTTTATTACAATTTTCTTCCCTTGATTATCACCTTGATTATCGCTATTTTTGTCAGCTTCAGTTTTGTCATCTATTTCTTTTGATTCTATGGTTACGTTTTCTGTTTCTAATCTCTTCTTATGCCCAGGCCCCTTTCCTATGTTAATGTCATCATTTTCCATTAACAATACCTTTCTATCACCATTTTCAGCAAATTTTCAATGGGTGTCTTCGCCAAATTTAATTTTTTTCAATAGTAACTACTGACATCCAATATTTCTATGACTTCAACATGTTCTTTACTTCATAGGCAGCTTTTTGAAATTTGTCAACTTTTTCTATCCACTTTTCATATGTACTGCAGAGAGCTTTTTCCTCTAGAAGGTTTTCTTTTTTATTGTTTCTTTCTTTGACACTTTTATTATTATTCAACATTTCATGATCACTTTTATCTAGGGCTTCTTCACCCAATTTCCTCTTTCAGGTTCAATACTTGCAACTTTCCTTTATTAACAACACCTATTTCAGCATACTTCCTATAATTCTGTGAGGTTTCTTGTTCAATTTCTATACTAGTTTCAAGACCAGATCCAAATATTCAGTTCATGTAATCTGTATCGACAGCTTTTTTGTAGCCTAATATATTCCATTGGCCTCTTTGGTTGCTGCTGATTCTTGTTCATATGCTAGTACCTTGCTTTCATCTTTCCCATTACTTCTTTCATCTCTACTATCGTTTTAGTAGCAATGTTTTTGGAATTCGATTTGGTCAGCAAACCCATTTTAGCAAGTTCTGAAAAAATTATCAGGTGGTCATTTTAGCTTTGGTCTCTTGTTATAAGGAAGTTCTAGTATATCTATTCTGTTAATGTTTTCCTTTTTTAGTGCTTCTTGATATTGGGTTAGTTTCCTATTTTCATCCTTTTCAATATCTTCTTCAGCACCAATTTCAGTTCAGTAACCTTGCAAGTCACTTGGTTCTCAGATGAGTTTGTTTTCTCCAGGAACAAATTCTTGTATGAGAGTATTGCTATTTCTTTAAGGAGAACTTCTAATACATTTTCTTGTTTCTTGTTGTTCCAAACTTGGCATTATTGAAGAGCTCTTCTACCAGTTTATCGAGGTTATAATAGACATCAAGAACATCAAGGTGCATGGCTTCTTCTTCTTGGGTCTTTAGGAGGTAGTTCAGGTATGACTTCAGATAGGTGCATTCTTCTATTACTTCTAAAAGAAATTTCAGGGTCTTGCTATCTGCAGTTTTTTTGGGTTCTATAGATATGGTTTTCTTTTTCTTCTATTAATCGAATTTGCCATAATTTGCATTATTCATTTCAGCAATTGGTTTGCTTTTATCTTTTGCTATATCATTAGGTTCATTTTCTTCCTATTCCTTGTTTATGATATCGTTGACTTCGTTGGCTTTTTTTATTTCATCTCCACTATAAATGGTACAATTTATTCCTTTTGTTTCAGCTATTACCTACCATTATTATCCTCAGCCCTGCCTTTTTCATGCTCTGAACAACTTTCTCAGGGCTTATTTGCATTAATCTTAATCCTGTTCTTACACTAGGTTTTATCTTTTCATCTCTTTCAGCCTTATTTCTTCTATACCTATGGCTTATTTTTGCATTTTGGTAGAACTTGGTTGTCTTGTCCATATTCTCTACTTTAGTTATAGTTTCTTTAGAAGAGTTTTTAATCGGGTTTATAACCAGATCCCTGAGTCTCAGCATGGTGTCTATATCAGTTATTTCTTTCTCTTGGGCTGCTTTCTGAATAAAGCAGTACAAATACTAAGTAGTTCTTGTAGCAATTTATCATAGCCATTTTTTTATTTTTGATTCTTTTTTTTTTCTCCTTTGTATAGATCTTTAACAATTTCTTCTCGATAGCCTTTCCTCTTTGACCTGGGATTATGGATTCTCCTTTTTCTACATCTGGCCTTAAAATGCTTCAACTTTCAGTACTGAATTCTGTCATAGTAATTAGATGCCTTACTTTCAATCATTTCTATTTCGCTACTATCTGTTTCATAAGTATAACACTGTTTGGTCAGTTTTTAATAACATTTAGCTGATTTATGAT
This sequence comes from Gigaspora rosea, assembly GCA_003550325.1. Lineage (NCBI taxonomy): Eukaryota > Fungi > Glomeromycota > Glomeromycetes > Diversisporales > Gigasporaceae > Gigaspora > Gigaspora rosea. The sequence continues at coordinate 254,631 of QKWP01000088.1, read as the reverse complement.
TAATTTTTGCAACTTCAGTAGTATAGTCAATATTAGACCACTTGTGATAATCTTTTTCTACTCTTCTTATAATAATATGGAGTGTTAGTATTAAAATAGCCCTTTTTTACATATATTTTATTTTGAGATAATTGAGTTTAATCATTTGTTTTGATTTTCTGACTGATCCAGGATTAATTAAATTTTACGATTTTGATTAGTTAAATGTAACAGGTGACTATCGGGTAATCTCGTAATGTGTTGGCCTTACACAGCCTTGTATAATTTTTCTTTTACAATTATCTTGATTTTTTATTATGCAAATTGACTTTCATTTATAATTGAAAAATATCGATCATACCAAAATTTATATAAATCTAATGAAAACTCAATTTTCAAAAAATTGCAAAAAGTGCTGTTTTAATAGGTAACACCCCATAGGGGCATCCATAAATAATGTTATACAAGAGGGGTTGGACAAACGATAATGTTTTTCTCAATAAGTGGGGGTCAAAAAAATATAACGTAATTTTTTTAGAAAAAATTGCTAAAAATTGAACCAGTAGTTCAAATTTAATAATGTTTGTACCATTCGATTCGTCTTGGTGTGAGGAGTCGAATGGTACCAATTTTATTTCATTTGGATCACTGGATCGAATTTTATTGGCCAAATACTATTGGTTATTATGTTTTCTTATAAAATTACTAAAAAATCAATAGTTTTTTGTGAATAACTATTGATCCAGTGATCCAAATAAAATGATTTTAGTATCATTGGATTCGTCTCACTGAGACAAATCGAATGGTACCTAAATCATCCAAATCAGATTACTGTGTCACAATATATTCAAGTTTTTGTAAAATTATATATATAAACATACGGATTTTAAAAAATTTTTTATATAGTAGAGGGGGGTCTAGCGCTACTATGAGGGGGTATATAACATTATTTATGGATGCCCCCATATATTCTAATACTTCCAATATAAAGTCCAAACTACAGGTATCTGTTCATTATTGAGGGCATCGCCAAGATTTTCATTAATTATTTTTTGGAACTTTTTACCTTGTTTTGAGATAAGTGCTCTAATTAGCATGGTGCATTTATTGTCCAAGTGTTTTACATTTAGGCACTCAAGGACATTATGGCCTTTTCTTTACCATTGAGGACATCTTTGCCAAGGGTGTTGAGAGTGTGATATTCGATTTCGGAGTTCTTTCTTCATTGCTAGGTTCTTCTATCTTTGTTTTAACTGGACGATTCACACAAAATCTGCAGCTCACACAGAGCAAAATTCAAACTCACACAGTGTTTTTTTTTATAATTCCAGTATCGATTCTTGTACCACCAATTGTTAACCTTCAGAGTACCTTTCAGAAATCGAGGCTAACAGAGCAACTATTGACAGGGAATCATGTGAGCACAGAGACATGAACTGTGCAGTGGTTTATCGTAGTTGTTAGTATTTATACAAGCAAGAGGGTTTATGTCTATAGTGATTTGGCAATTCAAAAGAGTATGATATGGTTTTTAGAATTGATTTGTAGTGGCCTTTATTTATATTAATAAGATATCATGGCAAACATGCCTACAAAGTGGATCAAATATCACCTATATATATAAGAAACTGTCTACTAATAAACACATGTGGCACTGGGGTGTGCGGTATACTATGTAAATCAAAACTATATGTAGTATTATATAAAAATCAATTAACAAAATTTTTTTGACCTTGTATAACAAACAATATTAACCTTGCATGCATAATTTTATTACAATAATTCTGTAATAATTACAATAATTACAATAACGATAAATAAATCAATATAATAATGATATTGATATCAATATATAAAACAATGAATAATTCAAATTTACATAGTTTATGTAAATAAATTATTAAAAAGATTTGAAGCAACTTTGGGTCCAAAGATTGGTAATTGTATTTCCTGAAGCAGAGATCTTTTTCTGTTCTTTCTTGTTTCTTTTAATTTTTCTAGCAGGTTTTTTTATTGATTTTGCTTGAGAATAAGCGAAGTTTTGATTGTTTAACTGGTAGTAACATGTTAGAATGTATTTAAATTTGGGTTTAGGAACAGGGGCATGGGGCATGCCATGAGAGCATGCCCATAGAGCATGCCCATGGGCATGCCATATGGCCAAAAGGCATGCCCATACTTAACCCCAATCTAACTCTAACCAATAGAAATATTAATACGCTAAAAATATATTATAGTCTATAAACTTCTAATCTAATTGTCCAATTCATTATCATGATTGGTTATATGTTGTGCTTTAAAATGTGAATTTTATATATCATATGAATTTGTGCGAAATATAATATACAGTAGAATAAAATTTTGAACTCAAAAATTATAAATATACATAGTGGCTCTTGATATGATATAGTACCTTAGGCACATAGTAAGAAATTTTTTAAAATCTGCTTTATTGAGAGTTTTATTAGTAAATCTATTATATCAAGTAGTATTTATTATGATATGAAATTGAATCTTAATCCATTATATTAAGATTTTACTTAGTCTCTATTATATCAAGAGCTACTATATTAATACTTTATAAAGCAAATTTGAATAAAAAAAAGAATTCTATTAATGCAAATTCTGTAATTTATGTTATATAATTGGCTAATAATGGTTGTAATTATATGAACTTAATAGGCATGCCCAAAGGGCATACCTTGACCTAATGGCATGCCCATATGGGCATGCCAAATTTTTTACCTGTGCACTGAACCCTAGTTTTAATATCTAACTTGTTAAAAAGACTCTCTACTTGTTGCTGGTAGATAATAATGAAGTAAATTCAGGTTTTAATAAATTGATATACAGTCAGACCTCTCTAAATGCATAGCGTCGCGACTATAGTAAAAATTTTCAAAAATATGCATTTAGAGAGGTTATGCATTTATAAGTGTTATATTAAGTTGGGCCGAAAAAAAGCCATGCATTTAGGGAGATTTTACTTAGTTATGCATTTAGGGAGATCTGACTGTAGTTCATTTTGTAATAACAATTTGTACAAGCCAAGACTATTAGTCTTTCCATTTCTCAAGTCTTCTTCTAATTCTTTTGAAAAGCATATTTCTAAATCATTTGGCGGCTTGATCCAAGGCTTTTTTAGAACACCATGATAAAAACTAGAAGCAAAGGATCTACTACTATTGCTGCCAAGACAACAGACAACCAACGGTAGATAAAGCCAAGGTGAAAACCATTTTTTCAAAATAATCTAGAGCTTTGCCAATTTCTTTTTCCAAATTATCGAATAATATACCAAATTCTTCATTAGACAGAGTATCTAGTGCCTCTAACAGTTCATTAGCAAAGAACATTTCAAAATTTTTAACTATATTTTGAAGAAATCTATGCCACTTATAAACTTTGTCTAGCATTTCATATGCTTGTCGACCTGAAGGCAAATTAGATAGTTTATTATTCTGATAAATACGTGGAACTTTATCATATCCAATTAGAAATTGCATTAATAGTTCGTAAAAGTGTTCTGCAAATTTATTAAGTATTTTATTTGAATGTTTAATTTTGAATCAAGAAGCCATGATCGAAATAGATACCGGTTATTAATGTATTGTTTTGGAGCATTTTGGTTTTTCATTTCATCAATAAACCAGGTAGCAAATCAAGATGTGCTGTGTATCAATTTAGATATTGTTTTGCTGTTCGTAACTCATAGCCCCAACATGTACGAAGTGGCAACTGGTATTGATTATAGTGAAATCCTATTAATCCACTATATAAATCTTTAATAATTTGAGAATTTATATTAAGTGGTTTGTCCTTATTACTAGCATCATAACCATCATGTAATTTCTATGCCAAATATAATAAATTGTACAGATGGAGCTTTCTTGAAAACCCAGTACTATTGGAAAGCATACTAAATGCTTCTTGTTCGAATTGATTTATAATTATTTGAATAATATGAAGTCCACAACTGATCTGTAATGAGTTTCCCTTTGTTTTGAAAAACAACTGCTCCTTTTTTATCGCCCAACATATGAGGTATTATCTGTGGTCCAAGCTATGCAGTTTTTAATATTTAAATCACATTCTTGTTTATGTTTTATTACAATATTAGACACAGTATCTGCATTACATTTTATATTATGTTGTAATTGAGCGACCATCACACTAGGTAATTGTTCCAGAATTGATAGCAAAGCACCTAATTTTTTATTTGCCCTCTAGTCGACTCATTAACCATTATCCCCGAATGCTGATACACTTTTAATCTGACATATTTGTTTATTGAATTGTTACTCGAAAACATCTTGATGCCAAGTACACAAAGTGGATGTTGCTAAACAATTTTGAGGTGGTTCTCCTGTTAAAAATTCATATATTAATCGCATGCACTTGACCATTGAACGAAGTAACATATGACCAACTTGCGAAATCTCAGTTGCAAGCCAAATTGTGTTCGAGATATAACTTTTTTTATCAGTTTTAAAAACTGGATTTTACTCTTTTGCGAAATTCATCATTAGTTATTTGCTTTGATTGCTGAGCTAAAGAACGAATTTCAGATATGTGCCAAGATTTCTGTTCCTTTAAGCGTTGGGTTTTTGCCCCAAGTGACTGAGTCCGTTTAATAAGTTCATTATTCTTTTGATTGTTTTTTTCCTAATTTTAAATTTGAACTTTGCAATGAATAGTAGTCAGATTTATGCTTGTAAAAACTTTGTTGAAGATATAGCGAAATAATTTTTTCTTTATTTGGGCCCTTTGAATACTGCATTATGGAATTAGATTACTCGCTAATGCTAATTTTTTATTATCTAATTGCCGTATAGTTGAAATTAATTGGGTACAATTATCATTGGCAGATGCCTCTTCATTGTTGGCAGATGCTATTTTACTAATTCGGGTTTGTTTTTTTTTAAGTCGTGCATTCTTTAAGTGAAATCTGCGTTTATTTGATTTATAAATACCAATCGTTATTAAGCTTAATTAGATTACAACTTTAACGACGCATAATTCCAAAGCGAAATTTCAAGAAAATTAGTATAAAGTGTCAAAGAACTAAACTATAGAGTGAAAATTCCATTTTATCCAAAAAAACTTACTAGTAAATTTTAAAATTCGTCTGGTCAACCAAATAAACATACCATTAACATAATTCAGGAAAAAAAACTTTTTATAGATAATGTAAAAGAAGGTTCTATGGCTTTAAACACCTAATGAGAAAGAACTGTTTTGTATTAAAAACTTGGATAAAAAAAAAGAGAGATGCAACCATTGTGAAGGGCAAATCTGATCTATATAACCAGAAGTTGAGGCTGTGCTTGATTTCTATTTTTATTTTTTTATTTCTATATATATGTATATTTTCTATTTTTAAATATTACATTGTAGTGTTACCATTTATAGTAAGGCTATGACTTGATGGACTCAATGGACTCAATAGAGTCGAAAGAGTCAAAAGAATCCATTGACTCAATCGAATCCATTGTATCGATTTTTAGTCTGTAATTAAAAATATATAAGAGCCTTAGGCTCATTGAAGGAAAGAGTAATTCACAACCGTGGAGAGTAGTTCTAGTTAGTTCAAGTTTTAGTTAGTAACCTTCGAAATTAGAGTAGAAGTATTAGCTCTAGAACTTAATATCTATTATTGTATTATCTTCCTTTATAAATAAAAACATACTTATTTTTGCCCCCTAAGAAAATACTATTCTCTTCATAAAGTCATTTGTCATAAGACTTTTCTTGTCTATGGGACTATCAATAACAACCTTGTGACCTGCATTACTGACTGATTGTCAATCTCCGAATTTGAGCCAATTCAGCCCCTGATTCTTGTAACTTCACGTGACAATCGTAATGAGAATTAACGATCAAACTTCGTTATTAGAATCACATACACTACACTCAAGATTCTCTGAACCTTGAGACTAGTGATGTTACCCGGGTCAGGCTAACCCGTGCGGGTCATAAACCTCCACTGGTTATGCGGGTCACAGGTCACAAATTGTCCTAACCTGGGTTATGCGGGTCACGGGTCACATATTAATCTAACCTGGGTTTCAATAGGTCAATAGATATTTCACGAATTTTTAACCTATACTATACTGATCCGGGGTAATAAATATTAATATTAGAGTTAGAAATTATAGCTGATCAGTATAGTTCTAAAAATTCGACCTATGCTATATGGAACTGCTCTTATCTATATTGATCTCATCTCAATTTAATTAGTCTAAGTCTATAGTACCTGGTACTATATAGATAAGATTGTCAAATTACCGTAATTTACGTATTTTACTGTATATAATTGTACATTCAAATCAAATAATGCAATAGTACTAGCTGAATTTTTGTAACTCTGGTACTTAATATATGACGCGATGAAAATTATATAAATTCGATAGTTTATAAAGAATTGAATAAATTATATTAAAAGTACATAAGTTTTGCTATCATAGCAATAATAGCTATCCATTATTATATTTGGAACTGTAATTTTATTTATGCCAGATTTATAAAAGGTTTGACCAAAATTATTTAAACGATCAAAAATTACATATAATTTTTGATGTCTAAAACTTGCACAAATTTATATTCAACTCTATGCACAACTTGTGCAACTTGACAAATCGAAATAATAATGTAACAATTACATCAAGAATTCTATATTTATTAACCAAAACTAAAAAAAAGCAATGACAATATGCGTAAAAAAAACCCTATCATATTAGTTCTTGTTAGAACCAACCATTTATATACAATAAAAAAAAAACTTAATAAATGCCCAAAGACATTTTTTAAAAAAAAAAAAAAACCTCTCGAATAAAAACCCCTCGAATAAATCTATTCAAAAACATGAGAGGCCGGCCAAATCTTTAGAGCTGCCTTAAGAAATAGAAGGGTTCCAGCACTCTGTGGGCTAAGCCTTGATCGTTTCTCTGTGATAGTGAGACCTGCAGATGAAAACAGACGTTCAGATGGCACCGACGTTGCCAGAATACACAAATACTTGCGAGCAAGCTTTGTGAGTGCTGGATATTCTGTCTTTCTTGAATCCCACCATTGAAGTTTGGCAATAACAAATACGAATCGAATTCACACTCTGGATTATTTTGCTGACCCGATTGCTTGTCAGGAAAAGTAGTTTCTGTCAAAAAGATATCTTCGTCACTACAAATTTTGTTACTAAAATCTATTTGTTCCATGTTTAACAATTCGTTTGATTCATAAAAATTAATTAATTCACAGTACTCTTCACGTGCTTCAGAAATAGTATAATCCTTTTCTTCTTCTGTAAAGATCTGCATATCTTTAGTTCGTGGATCAAAGAGGTGGCAAGTCGAATTAATCTTGTCGGTGCTGAAAATCGAGTCTGAATTGATATATAAAGATGCTTTCCAAATTTTTGAACACCAGCATTATATATTAATGTACAATTAACTTTCGTCTTAATATAGTTAATTGCGTACCATGCTTGTAATAGGGTTGGGTACTGAGAACCGGACAACCATTTTGAAGCAACCTCATAAGGTCGCAACAATTCAACCAATTCAGTTACCATTTCCCACTCATTAAATAATAGTTCTTTTGTCTCATAACTTCGTAATACCATATTTTTATTGGACTCAACCAAAAGCGATTTATACTTATACATCGCTGGTTTAAGTGTGACCAATCATTTCAACAAATAGAACGTCGAGTTCCACCTAGTTGATACATCACAAACTACAAAAAGAAGCCTATCCCACTCCTCCATTTTTATTTGAGCATCTAAAGGAACTGTTTCTGCTTTGGACTATTGCTGAAATGGGATACGATGTCCTTGCATTTTTTGATTAAATTCGAAATTTCAACACATTCTTTTAATGCATCGTGTATAGCAAGTTGTAGCGTGTGGCCAAAACAAAAAACTTTTGATATACCATGCCTTTGTTCTAACCTTTGTAAACAAGACTTAATGTTCGATCCATTGTCAACTGTTCCACAGATAATCTTATTTTTAAGGTTAAGTTTATGAAGAATTTCGATAATTTTACTTGCAAGACGCTCTGCCGTATGAGGATACAGAAAACACGAAATCTCTTCAACCATTTCTTTCATTTGAAAATCGCTATTGATCCAGTGAAATGTAAACCCAATATATGGATCATCATTGTTGGAAGTCTACATATCGGTGGTAAACGATGCATAGCTAATTTCGGTATCATTGAGCGCATATTCATGCACATTTCGTAAAATTTTGTTTTCCGCATTAATAAGGATTTCTTTCAATCGATCCTTACTAGGCATATTAATTTGGGGGTCAAGACCTTCAATGATTTTTTTAAATGATGGTTCTTCAAGAACCGAGAAAGGTTGAAGGTCATTAACAATAAAAGCTGCAATATTATTATTGAGCTTTTTTTGTTTTGGGTTATTAGACGTATACTTAGTTGTCTTATTGAACGCCTGAGTTAATGTCATTTGTGAGAGTTCTGCAGTTACATGAAATTCACAACTACCGTTGCTTTTTGATTCAATAGTTACATGACCACTTTCGATTATTTCTTTTGAAAGATGATGTTTACCCTGTAAGTGTCTCCACAAATTTGATATTGACCTATCTTTTCGATATTTCACTTGTGAAATACAACTTTTATGCCGACAAGTCCAAAATTCTACATTATTGGTTAATACTATTGAATAAAAATTTTTAACAGGACTTCTATCCGGTTTTTCAATTCTATTTTGTTGTTGCAAATTACCAAATAAAGGCCGATTACTTGTACGAGATGGTGTAGATGGTGTAGATAGTGTAGATGGTGTAGATGGTATAGAGAGTTGTAATGAAGCTTCACTCATATCTAAGCTTTCTACATCGCTCATTTCTAAACTAATATCGTTCTCATTTACATGCATTTTGTTCCTACAAAATTAAATTTATTAGTTTTTTTTAAATAAATAGACAGTAAAATAAATACTTAAATAAATAGGTATTGTGATACTAACCACTCTTAATACATTTATAATAATTCTCAACAAACCTTGGAGCACAATAAAATGTTTACAATGGTAACCTTTTACAGGTAGTTTGAATATGAATAGACTTTGCGCAAGTATTATTCAATTTTTTTTTTCATGCACTTATTAATCGAGGTTTTTTTCACGCACTTATTAACCGTTCTTTTTTCATGCACTTATTTTAATTAATTTTTTTTTCATGCACTTATTATAACGGTTCTAACAACAAATATGTTGTTTAATATAAATGTTTAATAAAGTTCAACAATTGCCAAACTCTAAAATTACTTACTACTTCAGTATTATTTAATCGACTTTATTTAGGCTTGTATCGTTTGTATCGTTAAACTTATTACTTATTATAGATGATGCGATATTTTTTTTATCTATATATAAATGATATCTTGCGTTGATTGGCTGGAATAATAAAAAATCACGGGAGATAGGTCTGATTGGCTAACCCGTATAACCTGGGTTATGACCTGGGTTAGTATATGACCCGAACTTTATTGACCCGGGTTGCTATTTTTTGACCCAGGTAACATCACTACTTGAGACTCGGACCAAGTCTTTTCACACCTCTTTCTGCCTGCCAGTTCAAGGTTTAGGAGTCTTAACCTATCAGAAATAGTGTTTTATCTAAGTGCAAGAGTAGTTAGTAATTATAATAATAAACCCCTGCAAATCGAAACTTCACACCGTGCATCTAAAAAAGTGTAGCATAGTTTATATATCAAAACGTATTCTTAGTTTATCAATTGATTATCACTTTAAAAAAAATTCGATAATTGTCTTTTATATGATACTATATATAGTTTTGATTTATATAGTATACTGTGCACCCCAATATGGCACTTGTGTCTCAAGTGTCCAATCTACCACTTATGCCACTTCGACCAATCAGTCTCTTATGCTATAATTGCAACATGTGACACATGTAGCATATCAGACACATGAGGTACATTCAGCGCATGAGGCACAGTAGTCTCGTGATATAGTTATGATCTATAGCAGGGCACGATATGCAAGGGTAGCAACGGGAATGAAATTATTACACTTATTATATTTTGTTTGGTCTTTTTTTTCCAATCGGGAATGCTTTGGGTATGTAAAGGGTAATACAAATAATAGAAAATGGTAGAATATAGTAATCTTCATGAAGGTTCTGCATCAGCAAATTTATAATAGCGTAATCTTACGTAAGGTTTTACGAACCGTAATATAAGCAAAATATTACGTAATATATTTCGAAATATTTCGAAATATCAATATTTCGAAATATTTCGAAATTAATTTCGAAATATTTCGAAATATATTACGAAATATTTCGAATTCTTTCAAAATATGTTACAAAATATTTCGAACCCTTTCAATTATTTTAGGACTAGGAAACCAAGCTGGATCAGTAGATCTGTAACCTGGATCGCGCATTAGACTGATTTTTCGAAATAGTTCGAAATAGTTTGATGATGTTCAAATTCTGTACTACAAGATCAGATTAGATCTTTTGTTTATAATTAAATCTTCTATTTTGTTTTTTTTCGCTTTTTTATTTTCGTTCCTTTTCGTTCCTTTCGTTCCTTTTCGTTTCATTTTTTGTTTTCGTTTGTTTTTTTCATTTTATTTTATTTATTTATTTTTTAATTTTTTTATTTTATTTTTATTTCGGTACTTTACAAGAAAAACAAACACTTTTTGAAACCTTGCGCATGCCAACTATGACTTCTGACACATTCAAGAACACACCCCCAGCAATTTCTAAATTTTCAAAAACACTTCTTTGGAGAAATGGAGAAATGGTCACAAGTTTTCGCAAGTTTTCGCAAGTCTTTGCAAGTTTTTGCAAGTTCTTGCAAGGCTTCTCTTCATTTATTTTTTCGTTTCGTGTTTTTTGTTTTTGTTTTTTTTTGTTTATTTTTAAAATTTTTTTTATTAATTTATTTCATTTCGGCACTTTACGAGAACAGAACCCTTACTTCCTGGCACTTTGCAAGAAAACCAACCCGGACTTTTTCGGCACTTCGCGACTTTTTTGGAATTTCAGAATTTGCAAGAACGCGAACAGTTTTTGCAAGTTTTTGCAAGTTTTTGCAAGTTCTTGCAAGGTTTCGCTTTATTTATTTTTCGTTTCGTGTTTTTTGTTTTTGTTTTTTTAGTTTATTTTTTAATTATTTTATTTATTTTTATTTTGGCACTTTGCGAGAAAAACTAAAACTTTTCGAAACCTTGCGCATGCCAACTACGACTTTCGACACTTTCAAGAACACATACCAGCAATTTCTAAATTTTCAAGAACGCTTTTTTAGAGAAATAGGCGCAAGTTTTCGCAAGTTTTCACAAGTTTTCGCAAGTTTTTGCAAGTTCTTGCAAAGTTTCGTTTCATTTATTTTTTTGTTTCGTGTTTTTTGTTTTTGTTTTTTTGGTTATTTTTAATTTTTTTTATTAATTTATTTTATTTCGGCACTTTGCGAGAAAAACAACAACTATTCGAAACCTTGCGCATTCCAACGACGACTTCTGACACTTTCAAAAACGATAGAAAACAAAGAAGCGAAGATAATAGCTAACTGTGGGGTGAGCGAAAATAAGTATATAGGGCTAGTTTTTTGTATATAGTAATAGAATTAGATGCGACATAGTACGAAAGTAGTTTAAAATATTTGTAATAATGTAAAAATAATATGTAATATATAATAAAGTATGTAATATTAATTAAAAATGTATATTTAATAAATGTAAAATATAATATATAATAATAAATAAAAAAAATAAAAATTTTATATTAAATTGCAAAACCGTGTGAAATATTGCGAAAACCTGTAAAAAAGCATGATTATGTGAATATGATATCAGTTATTTATTTTTTAAAAAATTTTAAAAATTTGCGAAAATTTGCAAAATATTGCGAAATAATGCGAAAATATCAAAATATTACCTCCTGCGCACATTAGTTTACTAATCTGCATGAGTACACGACCCCTGTAGGGGGTAATTTGCATTTTTTTATTTGCAATATATTTCGAAATATTTCGAAATAATAACTGTAATATTACCATAATATAGCATAATATATTGTGTAATATGCCATATAAATCGTAAAATTTCCGTAATATTACGGGCTGTAATATATTACATAAAATTACATATATATAATTCGCTGATGTGGTTCAAAAATTAACCTTTTTTGTTGGATTTTTTTAAACAAATTAGGAAAAAAATTCTTTCTGTTTTTTTTTAATACTCTATTTCTAAATATATTTCTAATAGATTTAGATTTAGATTTAAAATTTAAATTTAAATTTAAATATAGATTAAGATTGGATACAGAATATCTTCCCACCCACCCTCTATGCGAACTCATGTTGTTTAAATATTAAAAAAAATACTATCTAAAAAATCGAGTACTAAAAAATACCGAAATCAGATACTAAAAAAGGCAGATATTACAAAATTCGAAATGGGCTAAAAAATTCTAATACTAATCTAACTAGATGATTTCATGAGAATTGTCAATATTTATAAAAAAAGATATTCATATAAATCATCAAAATTCAGATTAGCAATTTATATAAATATATTAAAAATTTTACCTGTTATATAATACCACCCACTTGAACTTATTAGTTATATTTATATAACATAATTAAATTTGATTAATCTTTGATTAATATACTATTCTAAAAAAATTGAGTACTAAAAATACCAAAACCAGATACTAAAAAAGGCAAATATTACAAAATTTAAAACGTACTAAAAAATTCTGATAATATAATTAGCCTGATTTGATGATTTTATAAAAATATCAAAAAAAAATATTTAACCAAAATAGTTTTTGCACAAGAATTTTTTTAAAATACCCTACTGGAAATTAAAGCATTATGGTAAAGGTAAAATTTTTTTAATTAATTAAAATTAAAAAAAAAGAAAATTGAAACTCATATTAGTAATAATTACATCAGAATTTTTTAGTTATTTTGAATTTTGTAGATTTGTCTTTTTTTAACATTCAATTTAAAATTTTTAATATTAGTACATGATTTTTTAGCAATTGAATGAATGTAAATATTTATAAATATTACAAATTCACTATGGATTAAAAAATTTATGATGCAATTTTTATAAATTGAATTATAATAATTTTTCTCTTTTATAATTATAGAAAGAAAAAAAACTGATTATAATTAATTTGTCCATAAGAATAAACCTAAATAAATATAATAAAAAATATTTTGTATATCAAAAGTTTTGAAATTGGAAAATGAAATGGATGTATTTAGTGACTTTCATAAATAGCTAAAGAATTATTATTTTAAATTTATCAAAAAATGGAATAAAGTTAATACAAAACTCATTTGAAAATAATACATCATTTATTTCTGTCAAAATTATAAATTAAATAATTGAAATTAAAACCAAAGAATCTCATTTATTTTTTTGATTTATAATTAACATAGTAAAAAATGTTATTTATTTTCAAAATATGCACTTATAAAAAAATCAACTTTTATTCATTATGTGCATTTTGTATCTTTAATTTTAAATTAACTAAAATATATGTTCAAAATAGTAAAGTTTATACTAGTAGCTTATGATAATAATAATTCCAATACAAACTGACTTATTCTAACTAATTATTAGAATAGCAAACAAGTTTGGTATAAAAATTTTACAGTAATTCATAGAAACCATAATAATTTTAATACAAACTTAATCTTAAAACATATGATCTGTTGGGTAGGTTAGTAACCAAATTTTTTAAAATAATTTATAATAAAAATTACAATAATTTTAATTCATCTTTTTTATTATTACCAAGTTTTGCATTAATTTTTTATATAGACCACAGTAGCTAATTCTATAATTATATATATATCATCAGTTCTGTAGTAAATTTTTTATAGTAAAACTATATAAACCACAATAGCTAATTTATAATAATAAGTAAGTTTTGTAATAAAATTTTTTATAATATCTAATATTCTTGATTTACATCCTGCAGTTACTAAATAATAAGAGGTTTTTAAAACAAAATTTTTTAGTAATTCATAATAGAAATCAAAATTTCAATCTAAATTAACAACCTTAATTATGTATTATATACAAGTAAGTTTGTAACAAAATCTTTTATAATAAAAAATAATACTTCCAATACAACTAACTCACCTTTCATTGTTACTAGAATAACATACAAATTTTTTAACTAAATTTTTACAATACCCATAATAGATATCACAACACTCTATCACAATACAAACCATCTTCACCTTATCTACTTTATATCATTACCTGTAGAATATCAAATATAATTTGTAAAAAATTTTTTCAAAAATACTTTTGGCTTACTAGCATTCTTTTACTACATAATAGGTCATATCTATTCTTTTTAATTGAAGTATCTAAAATAATTTATTTTACTTATATCTTTGTTAAGCCTTCTATTACTACTTTAATATAATAGATTATGTTTATGCAATTTAGTTCTAAGCATCACTCTAACCCTATAGCCTCTAGTTTATTTACAAAATCGGATTTCCTTTTTTGGTTTGTATTACCCGCGCAAATAAGTACAATGGGGGTAGTCGAGTGGTAGCCGATTATCCACACCCATTAATAAAAAAAGTACGACAAACAGATCGATGTTCTGTATGTGTTCAGTTTGATAAGCGAGGATGCACAGCATTTTGTGTACTGCTCTGGCATTTGGGCGATTTTTGTCCCGACATTTTTGGTAAAGATTAACATATTTCCTCGGAGCACCTTCCGCAGCTATTAATTCTAATTCTTTATCTTCGAGAGCCAGCTCAAGTGGGTCTATTGGTTCGGGTGGATTTCCGTTTGAAATTTCCCAGAGAATTATTCCGAGACTGTAGACGTCAGATTTCTGATCGTATTTGTTAATAATGATACATTGCGGATCGGTGTATTCCGAAACTCCAAAATTGTTATTTTTTTCATAAGTTCTTTTAGAAAGTCCAAAATCGGCAATTAGCATTCTTTTTTTTCTGACCAAAATGTTTTTTGATTTAAAATCACAGTGAATGATACGTTTTTGGTGTATGAACGCGAGTCCATCTGTTATCTCGGTAGCTATTCTTAGTTTGTCAGGCCATTCGAGGTTTAAAAAATTTTTGCTTAGATATTCCTGTAAGTTTCCTTCATCCGCGAACTGTAAACAATACCATAAGATTCGTCTGAAGTTTTAATGATTCCGTGAAAATTGATTATGTTTTGATGATCACGAATCGTAAATAGGATTCTTATCTGATTAAAAAGATATATTCTTTAGTATAATGTTGATATTAAAACTGCATGTTCTATTAGGGTGTACCACGGACTAATTAATCAAAACTATGTTAGGTAAATTAGTAATTTTACTATGATCAAATTTTTATCAGTGAATTAAGGTAATTGACTGAATATCGTTTTATTTTACTCAATTATAAAGAAAAGCACAAAATTCTGAAAGATTCACATTAATATAGCTTAATTTTCTAATTTTCTAATTTTTTTTAAACAGAGAACCATCGTAAGAACTTTTCTATCAAGTTACGTTCGTTTTTTTTTTTACAACTATTCTAGTAACTTTTTAACTTGTATGTTAAAGATAAAATTTTCATTTTAATAATGGAATTTAAATCTTCTCTGAGATGAATGTTCAAATCATATATCTTAATAAAACCCTTAAAACGTAACGTAACTTTATTCTTCACTATTTAACAAATATTTTGTGAAAATTTCTTTGATCTTTTTAATATCGGAATCATTTTAATTATTTAATATTAATTGTGGCGGCTTATGCTGAGATCCGGGGTCTATAATACCTACTAAAATCCACAAGTACACTTTTATTAATAACCCTAACCCTAAACCCTAACCAAACTATAAAAAAAAAACACCCCTAAAAAAAGCCTCTAAAATTTTATAATTTCATAATAAAATAACTTAAATTCTCAGCATAAGCCAATATCAGCATAAGCTGCCACATTAATTGTTAATAATATAAACCCGAAAGTAACTATTACTATGATATTTATTCGTGTAATATAAAATTTGATCATGGTAAATTACTAATGTACAGTACTTACATAGTTTTGATTAATTAGTCCGTGGAATACCCTAATGATCTACCAAAGATGCTTACTTCGTTTTTAGCTATTTTTTTTTCTCCGTTTTTCTTGATAGCAACTACTTTTTCTTTTCCTTCTGAAGTTTTCATTTTTGGTTTACTTATGACACCGTATCCCCCTCGATCGATTTCTTCTTTATCGATAAACTCATTATGCTCTAGTAAAGTTATGTGTTTTTTAACGATAACGAATCGTTTATAGTGGTTCATAATAATAAATAGAATCAAAGTGGAAAAGGGTATTTGGGGATAAAATTTGCATGTATATATGGATGGTTTGGTTTAATGCGTATGCTACATGTTTGGTGTATTATACAGAAATTATTATAATTTAAATGAGCCAATGACAGTAGGTTTAATATATGCAGTTGGCTGTATGTATTATAATAATTTAATTAATTATAGAGCCAATCATACTTCCTACGTAAATTACGTAAATCACATTATGTATAAAGCACCAGCTTCACAAAAGTTTTGCCAGCATTATTGCAATATTTGTAACTCAGTCGACAACAAATTTGATCTCAACTACATATCATGTGTTTTACAAAATTACATGATAACTAATTAACCGAAACTTGTACAATTATATAAAACTAGTAAAACGGAGCGCCGTTTCGTAAGGCTGGAGCCTTATTAATTTCACGTTTAAACTTAGAAATAAAATTTATACCCATTGATATATGTGAATAATAAGATATGTGTTAATTTTAAGCAGCATATTATTTATGGATAATTAATAATTATCAGTCAGGCACTGTCAAGGATTTAAGTCCTAGGCTTGATCTTAACTCTTTTGACCAAATAATTAGGTTATAAGGTATCTGCATGACTGATAACGGATTTATCCGGTAACTTACTACGATAGTCTGCCTAATAACAATTTTATTATTCGGCAACTATATGGTTTCTGCCGAATAATAAATTTATTTGGCAGACGAATCATAGTAAGCTGCCGGATAAACGTTTTTATTAATTTATTTTTAAATATTATGGATAAATATGTATTGCATCTGTTTATGTTCCACATCATTTTTCAATTTTCACCTATTGAAAAATGATCCGGTCAATTCTTAATGCAGATCACGAGACATAATTTAATGCTGTAACGAGAAATAAAGATAAATTTAAATAGCTCACATGCAGCATTATTTATTTTATGCATGAATCGATCTTTTATTGCTGTGTATTATATAATTACTTTTTTTCAATATTTAGAATTTAAAAGTATATAGTTTCATGATTCGTGAGACTAAGGATGTTACGGTCTGTCCTGGTCTGGTCTTGATTCAAAAGACCGATCCAGGTCGTGGACCATAAACCGACCAAGGTCCATGAACTGGTTCGATAACCGTCTTATTTTCGAATGATTAATAATTTAATAAATATACTCCCCAAAGGAACTTTTAAACAAACTACTAAAGAGCAAAAACTTGTGAAGATTATATTTGTAGAAAATCCAGAAAATCTAGAGATTATTTATGCTAATTGTAACCAAACAGGTCTTTGCAAATATTCAGACTTGTTTGAAAAAATTGAATTATTATGTATAAACTTTCTATATTTGAATTACTGTACTATGTATAAACTTTCTATATTTGAATTATTATGTATAAACTTTCTATATACCAGACTCTTTTATTTGTTTAAAATTAAATTCATTATTTTGAAATAAAGAACTTGAGAAAAATCATCAGATTTGATGGTTTTTTTTTCACGCAGAATATGACATCGGTCCAATTTAATAACTTGCGATAGTTCCAGTAATTCATTAATTTCTTTGTTGAAATTTTAATTGTACTTTTTATAAGTAGCATTAGAATATTTGTCTATTAACGCTTCTAAAATACTATATAATTATGTCTTTAATTTATTGTTGCTATCCAAAATATAAAGCATTTTAAATTGTTATACATATATTAAATTGTATGAACGATATAAAATTCCAAAAGAAATTTCATAATCGTAAAAAGCACTATTGAATATAAATAAGCTCACGTATAAAAATAAATTTGAACATATCAGAAAAGTAATTTGAAATTTTTTGCCTGTTCGCCTATGTGATCAAATTACATTATCTAATTTCAAAATAAATACGTCACTAATTTAATTCGAAATCAGAAACCTAAATTATTAACCTGAATTTCTTTCGTCATTTAAGCTAAAGGTTATTAAAACTTGTCTTTTAGTCACTTTTTTTATGTTAGGCTGTTCAAAGTCTATTAATTAGTCAACATCAATATTTTATGCTAAGGTGCGAGGAGGAAAACTAAATTGACACATTATACCAGTGTATTTAATTAAAATAATTGTCCAACTTTATTTTTATTTACTTTTCTTGATGTTTTTTTTTTATTTATTTATTTAGATTGAATTGCAAAGGCAAGAAAAGCACATTAAACAATAAAAAAATAGCATTAAACAACAAAATTTAACGTTGTAGTGGAGAAATAGTCTGTTCTAATTATAGGTTTTTCAAATTTAATGCGCATATTTCGTGATATCTAAGAGTTTTCGGATTATTTCAGAGTTGTTTAAAATTTTGGCTCACATTATAGTTGCTCGCTTGCATTATGACCATATATAAAAAATTATGCTTTCAATTTTTTTGAATTTTATGCATTTTTATCTATAGGTTTATTTTTTGCCAATTTAATAATAACATACTTTATTTTCATATTTAGATTTTGCAATTACAGTTTATAACAAAATCTTATTTAAAATCATATTAGATTTTGCCTTTATATAACGATAAGGCCGTTTGAAGTTAATTTTTTGGTTAACATCACCCCCCCCAATGGTCCCCGGCCCCCGGGTAAAATGAACATATGAAAAAAAAAATAAAAATAATGAAATGTTATTATTATTTAGAAATCAAATTCAATATATAAATTCGATTTATTACTTCGTGCATGATATTACTAGTAGCTGACGTATGTACGAACGTACGTACTTAGCTCTATATATGGGGTCGTCTAAAGCGGAGCAGAATCACTTGATACCTGACCAATCAAATTAAGAATTTGATGATCTTAGGCAACTAAGGCCGTTTGAAGTTAAGCTTTCGGTTAACATCACCCCTCCCCTTCCTCTTTGATGTCCCCCGGTAAAAATTAAAAAAATAAATACTGTATAACCACGAAATAACACGATGGGTGTGGTTTCGAATTTCGGCCTAAATTAAGATTAATTCAGGCCGAAACTCGAAATAACTCTGTGCGTTATTTCGCGGTTAAAATAAAATAATTTAAAAAGAAAAAACGAATTAAAAAAAATAAAAACTTAAAAAAAAAAATAAATGAATAAATAAATAAATAATAAAAAATAAAGTTAAAATTTTAATTCCTATTTGCTGTCCTCTCATATATGTTTATTTCAGTTTGCAATAAAACGATTCAACAAAAAACTGCTGAATAAAGAGCTTCCAAAGTGCTTTTTGTTCGATTGTGAAGAGCTAGAAAACTAGTATTAACGAGAAGAAATATTTGAAAAAACATTTAGCTTTTACGTAATCATTCGGGACAAAATTTGCTCGACCAATAGGAATTTGGAAAACCCAAAATTCCAATCTGTGATCGCTGCATACATACTTTAAAATGATGCAGATCCGATCACTAGAACACGAGAATTTTGCCTGTAAAAATTGTACATACGTACGAAGTTCTTTTTATCGGATAAAATACTTTTTATAATAAATTAATTATATACCGATATTTATTTATTTTTGCTCCTTTCTTTTATAAGAGGAATGTAATGTTAAAGCCGTTTGAAGTTAATTTTTCAGTTAACATCACCCCCAGCTGAAGTCTCCCCCACCCCCGAAAAATGAACAGCCAATCAAAACGCTGAATGACTCTCACCAGTCACCTGATTTACATCAACCAATGAAATTGCTTCATTTTTATATGTTCGTTTCATATGTTCGTTTCATTTTACCCCCCTCCCCCCTCCCATGAGTCCTGGAAAAGTGATGTTAACCAAAGAATCAACTTCGAACGGCCTAATATACGTTTTAATAGAATCCCTATATCGATATAGAAATTTGGTAGCCAAATTACCAGCATTATTTTATTTTGCCGGGCATCATAAATTGTTACTTATAAATTATGCGAAATCGTCATGCATGCATCGGATTTTCTGCTTGCTTATTGATATATTGGGAATAGGTTTGTGTAAAAAAAAAATCTGTACGACATACAGATCGACGTTCTGTATGTGTTCAGTTTGAGTTTGAATGCACAGCATTTTGTGTACTGCTATGGCAATTGGGCGGTTTTTAGGATCTTTGTCCCAACATTTTTGGTAAAGATTAACATATTTTGCCGGAGTACCTTCCACAGGTATTAATTCTTTAACTTCGAAAGCCAGCTTAAGTAGATCTATTGGTTCGTGTGACTCTGTGGTGGTTTTCCGGTTGAAATTTCCCAGAGAATTATTCCGAGGCTGTAGATGTCGGACTTCTGATCGTATTTGTTAATTCCATTGATACATTGAGGATCGGTGTATTTCGAAACTCCAAAATTATCGTTATTTTTTTCATAAGTTCTTTTAGAAAGTCCAAAATCGGCAATTAACATTCTTTTTTTTCTGACCAAGATGTTTTCTGTTTTAAAATCACAGTGAATGATACGTTTTTGGTGTATGAACGCGAGTCCATCTGTTATCTCGGTAGCTATTCTTAGTTTGTCAGGCCATTCGAGTTTTAAAAAATTTTTGCTTAGATATTCCTGTAAATTTCCTTCATCCGCGAATTGTAAAACAATTTCATAAGATTCGTCTAAAGTTTTAATGATTCCGTGAAAATTGATAATATTTTGATGATCACGAATCGTAAATAGATATATTCTTTAGTATAATGTTGATGTTAACAATGCATGTTCTATTAGGGTGTTCCACGGACTAATTAATCAAAACTAAGTTAGGTACATTAGTAATTTTATTTTTACTATGATCAAATTTTTATCAGTGAATTAAAATAATTGACTGAATATCGTTTTATTTTACTCAATTATAAAGAAAAGCACAAAATTCTGATTAATTTTCTAATTTTTTTTTAACGGAGAACCATCGTAAGACCTTTTCTATCCAAGTTACGTTCTTTTTTTTTTTTTTTTTTACAACTATTCTAGTAACTTTTTAACTAGTATGTTTAAGATATAAATTTTTCATTTTTAATAATGAAATTTAAATATTCTCTGAGATGAATGTTCAAATCATATATCTTAATGAAAAATCTTAAAACGTAACGTAACTTTATACTTCACTATTAAACAAATATTTTGTGAAAATTTCTCGTTACTTCTTTGATTTTTTAATATTGGAATCATTTTAATTATTTTTGATATTAATTGTGGCGGCTTATGCTGCGATTGGCTTATGCTGAGATCTGGGGCTCTATTTAAATCTATAATACCTACTAAAATCCATTTATACTCTTTTATTAATAACCCTAACCCTAAACCTTAACCAAACTATAAAAAAAACACCCTAAAAAAGCCCTCTAAAATTTTATAATTGCATAATAAAATAACTTAAATTCTCAGCATAAGCCAATCTCAGCATAAGCTGCCACGTTAATTGTTAATAATATATTAAACCGAAAGTAACTATAACTGATAACTTATTCGTGTAATATAAAAAATTTGATCATGTAAATTACTAAGGCCGTTTGAAGTTAACTTTTTGGTTAACATCACCCCCAGCTGAAGTTTCCCCCCACCTCCCCTAGAAAACGAACAGCCAATCAAAACGCTGGATGACTCTCATCAGTCACCTGATTTATATCAACCAATGAAATTGGCCCATCTTTGTTCATTTTTATATGTTCGTTTCATATGTTCGTTTCATTTTACCCCCTCCCCCCCTCCCTCCCGAGAGTCCTGGAAAAGTGATGTTAACCAAAGAATCAACTTCGAACGGCCTAATGTATATTACTTGCATAATTTTGATTAATTTAGTCCGTGGAATATCTTAATGTTCTACTTACTTCATTTTTAGCTATTTTTTTTTCTCCGTTTTTCTTTATCGCTACTATTTTTTCTTTTCCTTCTGAAGTTTTCATTTTGGATATACTTATGGCACCGTATCCCCCTCCAACGATTTCTTTTTTATCGATAAACACATCCTGCTCTAGTAAAGGTATGTGTTTTTTAACAATAAAAAATCTTCTATAATGGTTCATAATAAATAGAATCTAAGTGAAGAGGATAAAATTTGTATGTAATCCTAAGGTGTCTAGGACCTTCAGGATAGCGGAGGGAGGTTAAAAATCAAAAAAAAATTTGCATGTACTTTACATATGGATAGGGTTTAATATGTATGCATGTTTGATGTATTATAATTTAATTGATACGTGCATCCACTTATTTGCGCGGGTAATACAAGCTCCTGGAGAGGAAATAGCCAATCGGAGAGTGCAAATTTTGACTATTCCGGATCAGCCCGACGAAGAATTCGAACACGCGTAAAAGAAGAAAAAAGCGAAAATACGCAAAAACTAATGTTTAAATCGATCTTGGTGCACTATTTAAAAATGACGGGAATAAAATTTTACTTATATTAAGCATCACTCTAACCCCATAGCCTCTAACGTTAAGGCCCTAACCCTAAATTTTTTATCTCACGCACTTAGTTTATTTTCAAAATCGGATTTCCTTTTTTGGTTGTTACCCGCAAAAAATAAGTAAAATGGGGCTGCCCGCGCTGAGATGATCACGTTATTGATGCAGATTTAGCTTAATTAGGGGGTCGTCTGAAGCGCAAATCTTACGTTTTTGATACTCCTGCAAAATTACGCTTACTTTTTTGATGCAGATCTGCATATATACACGTGACATGTGTTACACAAAGGCCCAGTGCAAAAATAATTTTTGGTTACACGCCGCTAATGTCGTGTAACGTTACATAAGTCTAATTTTGCCCGGCATTATGCTTAATGCCGGGTTAGGGTACCACTAGATTTAGGGTTAGGGTGGGCCGGAATTATGTCTAACTCCGCCGGGGGCATTATCATGATAGTGCCCACCAGCATTAAGCTTAATGCCGGGTTAGAGTACCACTAGATTTAGGGTTAGGGTGGGTAGGAATTATGTCTAACCCCGCCGGCGGGGTTAGACATAATTCCGGCCCACTCTAACCCTAAATCTAGGAACCCTAAAAACTAATTGTTCGAAGCAACATCCAATCACAGTTCATATACTGGTTACACGACATATGCATCTAGTATATGTACTGTGATTGGATGTTGCTTCGAACAATTAGTTTTTGGGTGGGCCGGAATTATGTCTAACCCCGCCGGGGCATTATCATGATAGTGCCCACCAGCATTAAGCTTAATGCCGGGTTAGGGTACCACTAGATTTAGGGTTAGGGTGGACCGGAATTATGTCTAACCCCGCCGATGATAGTGCCCACCAGCATTAAGATTAATGCCGGGCAAAATTAGACTTGTGTAACGTTACACGACATTAGTGGCGTGTAACCAAAAAAACAATGCACTGGGCCTTTGTGTAACACAAGTCACGTGTATATATGCAGATCTTCATCAAAAAAGTAAGCGTAATTTTGCAGGAGTATCAAAAACGTAAGATTTGCGTCTAAAGCCGTGTCCATCACATGACATAGAGCCAATAGGATTGTTTATTTTGATCGACACGGATCAGCCCGAAGAGACAAAAACAGCGAAAAAAAAAAGCGAAAGTCGCAAAAATACAAGAAACAACAGTCTAAACCCATCTTGGTGCATTAATAAAAAATGTCGGGAGGACAATTTTACTATAAGAAATGCCCTAACCCTAACCCCAAACTAACCCTTACCCTAACTTTAATTAAAAAATCAAAACCACGTGATTGGACACGGCTTTAGACGCCCCCTTAATTAGGGTTAGGGTACTATTTTAGGATAGTTAGATGGAGATCTGTATCAATAACGTAACATATTTCGTCGCGGGTTTCACCCTGTCGTAATGTATTTAATTAAACAAAGAACCAATCATACTTTCTACTCTTCTAAAGAATTTAGCAATGCAGTTTCTGCACTTAAATTCAGTTTTGTCTATTTATAAAGAAACTTTTCCCTAAGATCGTTAGTGATAATAGGTATTATGTACTACAAGCATAATTAATACTAAAAAGTTTTCAGACGAGTATGTAAAAAAAAAACATGAATTACGCAAAAAAAAAATATGTATATATACTATATCATGATATATATGTTGTGTCCCAGATAAGAATTTGTCCCAATTTGGAATCTGGCCTAACCCTACCTCTAACTCTAGCCTAACCCTAACCCTAAAGTCACCTAAAGTTCTAATTTGCTACAAAATTCTCATCTGGGACAGCCCGATTCCGAATCGGGCATCGGGACACAACATATATATAATTTAAAATCTTTATTTTATGTCAGGAAAAATTCCCAGCGAACTTCCTCAACTCAACCAAGTTGAAGAATTGCTTATTGCACAGGCTCTTTCTGAATTTACTGCTTACAAGCTTCACTTTTCACAGGATATCCAAAGGGTTTAATACAAAACTATCTCGAAACCCTTCCACGATTGATACTTTAGTCATTCGAAAGTCTGGACAAGACATTATTTCATTTCAAGATTTTAAGATTTTAAAGTTAAACGGTCAAATAGTTTAATATCTCAAGAATAAAGATCCTTTTATTCCAATATTGAAATCGACCAGAATATATTGCAAACCTCTCCGAAGGACAACAGTGATTAGTCGAAGAATAAAGATTACTTTTTATAATTTACGAATTTTAAATTAACATGTTAATGTTTATCACATGCGTATTACAGCGTATACGTATAATATAAAATTAACACATATCTTATTATTCATATATATCTATGGATATAAATTTTATTTCAAAGTTTTAAGCGTGAAATTATTAAGGCTTCAGCCCTACGCCGTTTCACTCGTTTTTATATAATTTGTGCAAGTTTCGGTAAATTAGTTTTGCAAAACACATGGTAATGTAGTTGAGGTCAAATTTTTTGGCGACTGAGGAGTTACAAAATTGTGCTTTATACATAATGTGATGAAATCTGATTGTAATTTACGTAAAATTATCGTAATTTTGCGTAATTGGCCGGAGCAGAGTGGTGTACTAATTTAAGGTGATGTCCGGCTCCCGCACGATAATATTGATCCTGTAGAAATTTAATTATGGCGGTTTGCAGAAAGGTGTGACCCCATGATTTTCATGATGATGATGCGGAGAATCTTTGAGATTCTAAATAGGGAATCTAAATTTAAGAATCATTAAAAATCCGTAAAAAATTATATAATTATTTGATCAGTGATTACATAACTAATACAGTAATATACATATAATAAATAACCCACATTCATGTCACTTCGATTAAAAATTTTATGTTGTCCAGGTATTTGTTTCCATGGATTTGTTACGGTTCCCCATTTTTTATATAATCGTAACACTTTCTTTATCAAACCCAGAGACTGTTTCCATTATCTCTTTATTGAGTTTGTAAGCGAGATTTTCATTAGGCTTGTCAGTGTCTATTTCGCGACTTCAATTTTTTAAGTAGCGAATATTTTCTAACAATCTTCGAAGAATGATGTATTGAATCAAAGTTATCCGATTAACATCATTTGCATCCGTTACTTTGGATGAACTAACCGAATATGTCACTAAATTATTAGGTTCTTTTGAATTAAAAATTGTTCGCCTTTACTAAGCAATATTGAATAATTATCATAATATAAAAAAACTATACGCCATTTCAAGTCATCACTATACGCAGGAGGCATCATGATATTTATTGAATTAAAATATACATACAGAAATATAATATAACGATTATACATGTATGATAATAAAGGAAAACATAAAGCGAATATTAAATTTTTACTATATAAGGTAAAAAGGGGTAATTTGGCGAATAGGGGTAATTTGGCGAATTGTAAAAAAATGTAAATATATCGTGATCCTATGATCGGATCCGAACAATTTCTATACCATTCGAATCCTCTCATTGAGAGGATTCGAATGATAAAAAAATTGTTCAAATCCAATCATGGAGTCACGATATATTTTCATTTATTTCCAATTCGCCATATTACCCCTACTTATAACATACACGTGGATTCCAACTTAAACATAACGCGGCAAGTATGGACATTTAATTTAGTACGCGAACAGTACGCGAACGATTTTGTGCAACTAATGTTGCTACAACATCTAAACAGAACAATATTTACCGGCAAATTTTCACGCGTCACGTTATCTTGATCTTTTATACTTAATTTTGTAACTTTTTTTATTTCGATAATTTTTAATAAAAATTTATGAAAACTTCTTCTGCTAAAAGAGGTGATCAATCAGTGCTGCACTTAAAAAGTTAAATGATTGCCCTCTCGGGTCCAAACCTCCAAGTATTAATAGCTTGGCGAAAGACTTCGGTCTTTCGGAAACTACACTTCGGCATGCAGTTACTAATGGTGGTCCCCCTAAACGTCCTGGTGCACCCAACGTTCTCACTAGTCATGAAGAAAATCAGCTTGTCGGCTACTGCATTAACATGCAGAAGCACGGGTTTGGTTTAACAAAATGAGGGGTTAATCATTGCGTGATGGAAATGATGAAGTTAAATAAACGATCACACCCGTTTGGAGAAGATGGGCCAGGTCAAGACTGGTGGGAACGTTTTATGAAGGACCA